>MSJI02000336.1:0-34857 GCA_001931905.2 Cladosporium sp. IMV 00045 | reverse complement strand
CTATAACATATGCTAGAGTCGTGAATCATCCGCACAGGTGTGCATGGGATGTGTTTTTGGTAGAAAGTCAGGTTGCAAAGTTTACTAGTGGAATGCAGCAGATCGTTGAGAGCGTATGTGGCAGCCAAGCTTTCCGACTCCATACTTACCAATCCACCCCGAATCTGAACGGCGGAATATTGTTATTAGATTTTAATCTTGGATGCCTGCATATTTCCCATAAACTTGCGAATTTCCTAATCCCTGTCAGTGGGAGCCAAGGTTACACCAGCGAAAACCCTAACCCTAAAGGCTCGCTGGTGTAACCGGGTTATATAGCTGGTGTAACCAGGATATACCGGCTAAGGGACAGTTAGACTTCTTAGTTACTTGTCTTTATATACGTAACGGTAGTCACTTACGTTAAGGACGTAACATCTAGCTAGGTAGAGCTTATCAGGTGGAGAATACTACCCCATATAGCGAGCGCGCTGACGTCAACTCGAAATCAGCGCGGAAGGGAGAGTGAAACAAGTTCTAACTTACAATTCGCGACGCTTTTGACTCATCCATATAACACTCCACCACATGTATAGCTACTCTTGTCAAATTCTGACCACAGGCGATTCTTCTGGTCCGAACGAAACAGCCTCACACTTGAGTTCTCTCTGACACTGTCAGCTCAACTCGCAACCTTGACTGCATCCCGCCTCTTCTGGTCATCATCCCACACCTACAGCTCCGCGTAGCCCACCTAGCGTACAGCCCACCAGCTTCTGGACGACAAAGACCAAAATGGAGTTTAAACTACCATCGGACGTGAAAGAGTATCTCGATGAACTAGTGAAGCGTCTTGTGGACTGCCTCAAGGATCAGCTCGTGGGCGTGTATCTCTTCGGTTCGGCTGGTTGTGACGCCTATGAACCAGGCCTTAGCGACCTCGACGTGCAAGCAGTAGTACGAGATTCGCTATCGGCTGACCAGAAGGAAGACATAATCTCTCGCTTGAAGCAAGATGCTTTGCCATGTCCGGCCACCAAACTCGAGTTCGTGGTCTATGCTCAGAAAGCCGTGCACCCTGCCAGTCGCCATCCTCGTTTCGAACTCAACTTGAATACTGGGCCTTGTCAATCCGATCATGTTAGTCTCGACCCCGCTAAAGAGCCAAGTCACTGGTTCCTGCTGGATATTGCTATGGGATGCAAACTGGGCCGCTGTCTATATGGGCCTGACAAATCTGAGATCTTCGGTGTCATCCCACCCGGCTGGATTCTCGAAGCGATATCAGATTCGCTTGAATGGCATCGAGTCAATGAGGCAAGCTCCGCAAACAGTGTCCTGAATGCTTGCAGAAGCTGGCGGTACATCGCAACTGGGGTGTTCTGTTCTAAAGCGGACGGGGCCACATGGGCCAGGGAACAACCAGGCTGCCCAACAGTTGTGGAACAAGCCGCCACCGCGCGTAAGACGAAGGAAGATCTTCCAGCGACCGGGGTTATGGAACTTTATGAGACCGTCATGAAGATCAACCGTATCAAGTTAGAGACAGAGGATTGATGAGTTTGGCTACATCCGTAGCACGCCGGCAAGCTGTAGCAGGCAAGTCTGAAGCTTGTGCATAGCATGTAGCAACCAACAAATCTGCGAACATAAAGCTTGAAGGTCCCGCTTTTGGTGGTGAGTGGTGATGATGCAGCATATCCATCACTCCCAACCGGACGCGTGCTTGCATGCAAGTGCGGTGCGGATATTAAAAGTGATCCTCAATTCGATGTGGCGAATGAATATCGTTATGAAAGAAAGTTATTGAAGAAGCACTGTCATCCTGTTGCATGGAAAGAGACCGTGTAAAGAGGAACCAAGAAAAGAAGGGTATCGTTTTGCGTTATGCAAGCGTTAGCAAAGCCGCCATCGTCATGGACCAGAGCGAGTCAATGGTTAGAGGCAGAAAGAAAAAAAAAAGAAAAGTGCAAAGAGAGTTATGTGTTGCGACAAATGTGAGCCGCTCAATCTCGACGGAACAAAGATTGCCATGGTCGTTCCGTTGGGTCTAAAGGCAGCAAATCACCGTGACCAGGCATGCCAGCATAATCAGCGACGAAGCCCCCAAATTGACGGCAACGAGGCTTGACTCGCCAGTCTTTGTGGAATCAGAGTCACTCGAGGTGCCCGATGGCAGTGGAGGAGAAGCGCGAGCCTCGCGCGGTTCGAAGGGACCTGGAAGAGGTGATGTGGTCGCGACGGAGTAGACTGTTGCCTGACTGGAGATGGTGGTGGAGAAATCAGTGACCATCGTCGTCTGCTGTGGCTGGGGAAGTTCCTTTGGCGCTTCATCGGGATAGTCGCAAAGGCTGGAGCCGTAGAGGAGGTCGGATGGGTACAGGACTTGAGGTTCGCCATGCGACATTTGCAAGGTAACGTTACCGGCTGACCCTACAGTGAAGTTGTTGCAGCTGATAATATCTGTCACGGAGATGTCGGGCCCAAAGCCTGTATTAGGCACGTTGAGGTCGTGCTCAGGAGCTTCTGAACCGTCGTTCGTCAAGACGGTGATGATTTGCGTATCGTTGTTGCCTTTGCGGAGGACGATAGCACCTGCTTCATCGTAGATCGGGTAGTGATTGAATGTGATGTAGCCGAAAGATGTCTCGATAGCATGGTGCCGAATGGCATTGAGAGTTTGCACGTGGAGGTACAGAGGATGGGTGGTATTGTAGCCGTAATCCCATAGAGCCTCGCGGTTCAAGTAGCCATGCACATCACCCTTTTGGTGCTGTTCCTGGCCCTGGTAGATGACAGGGATGCCGTCACTCAAGATGGTGTATGTGAGAACGTTTTTGGCCAAAGCAAGGTCGTCCGTAATGCTCGCGAATCTTGTTTTATCGTGATTCTGCGAAGGTCAGAATCTGCAAGATTGCTTTCTAGTAGTCAAGAGCAAGGCTTAACTTACCTCACTGAAACTGCCTAATAATGTAGGATCGTTGCAACCTTCGTAAGTTTCGTCGATGGCGCTGACTATACCGTCCATGGATTTGCCAGGGCCAGCAAATGCATCAGTTATTGCATAATAGCTGGCATAATTGAAGATACTGCCAATAGTCTCTTCCCATTTGCAGGCTCTTTTAGCACCCTTAGTCATGACTTCACCAATGCCAAAGACTCCAGAAGCCTCCATAAATCCAGTGAAGAAATCGGGTTCGACATGAAGAGCAGAGTCAATGCGCAGGCCATCGATGCTGTAATTGGCAACCATGCCCGAAATCCAGGTGCCCTATTCAATAGTTGAGTCAGTCATACCGTCGGCTGCCAGAGGTTTCTAAAACTATGTCTTAACATTGCGTAAATTTTTCGTAGGGGTTCTCAATGTATGTCCAGGCAAGGAACTGAGTGAGAGAGTGGGACATACTATGAGAGTGTTAGCCCGTTCCCGACGATCAGAGGTGTAAGTTGTTGGAACCCAAGCTCACCAAACATGTCTCGGACATCGTCATCTTCAGTGCGCAGGTCTGGGAGAGGCACAACGTGTGGATCTCCAAGCCAGCATTTGATCGCATCTCCGCCTCTCGAGTAGTCCGAGATAGGGCAGTACTTGTGATAGTACTTCTCGCTGTTGAAAGGGTGCAATTTGCTGTAGTCGACATCGTCGCCCGCCCAAGCCATGTGGTTCACAACGACGTCGAGCATAATCAACATCCCTCGAGAGTGGACGTTAGAGATAAGGCCTTGCAGATCATCCTTGGTGCCGAGGTTCTCGTCTAGTGTATATAAGTCTTGTTGCCAATAGCCGGCGTAGGAGTCTCCGTAGGCAGTTCGATTCGATAGCTGTTTGACCACAGGCGAGATCCAGATAGCGTCGAAGCCCATATCTTGTACATAGTCTAAGTGGTTTTGGATACCGCGCCATGTTCCCCCACAGCGCTGACCCAATCCAAGAGTGCAACTCCAATCCTCGGTGCTTTCGTCTTTTGCGAACCGGTCGGTCACAATTTGGTAAATGGAGCGCGACCGCCATTCGTCCGAGTTGGCGGCGAGAGAACGGGCGACCAGGCATTGAAACAGAGAAAGAAATATTAAAGAGAGTGTGCGAGCCATTGCTGGCTACGATAAAGACAGTGAGGACTGCATGCAGTTCGTCAGGCGATCACGAAGAAGCAAGAAACTTGAGACCAGGGCATTGTGGTAAACTAGTACCCGCGCGTCAACAACGCCTGCGGTTGCTGACGACAGAGACTAAGGATGCGCAAACGGGCCACGGCATCGACTGGAGCCAAGCTGTAGGCAAGAGCCAATCCTGCTATGCGTTCTTGTGACGGCGTCTGCAAATCTGGCTCCAAACCTGGTGTTCTTGTAGCGCACGCTGGGAGAAATTTTAGCGTACTGATCTGCTGGAGCACGTGCACGTGCTTGATACTTGATACGCATGGAGACCCACAACGTTGAAGACAGTGAGATGAGTAAGGCGGCTCGGCAGGATGATCGACAAGATCGTGTTCATCTGGGCGGGGCTGCAGAGCCATGCGATTGCTAAAGAAGGTAAGTCGACTTTACTGGGTACGAGAGCACACGGACTGGAACTAATCGTAGCGTGATCGTATGCTAAAATTTCTTCGGCATTCGAACACCCTCGCGGCGACCACTCATGAGTGTTCGCAGCAATTTGTTTGAGGTAGTAAAAGAATCTGCTATTCTGTTCCGTCATACTTTGGTAGTACATCGGCCGCTGCTCGATACGACGCTACGATCGTCTGTAGCGTTTCTTCAAGGCCTGAAACTAAGTACCCATGTAAAATTGAATGCCCTTTCTAGCGACACGACACCGAGGCACACAAATTCGCAGGCTCACAGCCAGAGCAACCTTACACCTCCGCTTCTGCACCCGGCTACTGCAGCTGCAAGAATTCATCCGTTAGGCATTCTTCGATCAGGGTGGTGAGACCTTCAATACAGTCTTCGACTGTCTGATAGCTAGGACTTAACGACGAGTGCGGGCCTAGATACCAACACTTCAATGAGATCGAACCTCAAAAGGATCGACCCCATGTTTTTCCGCTTCAGCCAATCACAGCCACAAAGTTGTGCATGTAAAGCCGCTAGACCTTACTTGGGCAGCGCGTCGTTCTCGTGTCTCGCGCCGTTCGTCCTGTGGAATGGCTCAAATGCTATAAGTATAATGTTGAAAACATATTACAGAAATGGTGAATAAGGGCAGTAATCCATTGGATCGTTTTCACTTACTTCTGGGACAATGAATTCTGGTTTGCTGATCATGCACACCGCGACACTTCGTGACCCACATTCGAGCACATCACCGAGGGCTTTATTTTGAATTCCGAACAAAACAATCTGCGGTCGAATGGGTCCGAGATTGTCTTCTACCATCGTTATTGTGTGCACTCTTGGGTCCGGTGGTCGAAAGCATTCCTGTGCCACTAGCTAACGCGAGAGCCTTCCCTGTTTTGAAGGTGCTCGTTAGCTAATGGCTATACGCATTGCCCCGCAGTGTCAACACGTGAAGATGAGATAAGGAAGCACTACAATGCCTGCCACGCTTTAGTCCGGCGCGGGCGTGGTGCAGCTATAGCGAACTCCAGAGGCATGATGCAGAAACGCCTCAATCGGGAGCATTATGGCGGTTAGCTACCATACCTGCCGGCGTCCTACCAGCGCTTCTTCACTATAGGAGTCAAAGACAGCATATGCTTCCGGGTCAAAGCGCCCGAGGTACCGACCTAGAGTGCGGCATCGCTATGGTAGGGTTCCTTGTCCAGATCCGATGAAGGCCATTTTGTGATGGACCAGATCTTCGGCACCCTTGCACGCCTTAAGACGACGTAGTCCCACGTTGAGCTTATTCCCGATACCGCACTCACCAAAACGCAGGCATCGCCGTGGCTTAAGAGATCTTTTTAGCTGCATTACCTTAGAGGGGTCCTATCGGACAGGGCTGTAGGACTAGCTCGACTCCCAATACAACACGAGGAGCCCGTGTTCCAAGAAATCAGTTTGGCCGTCGATCGCCTCGTCGAAATAGCGCATTCGTCGCTTCGCGAGGAAAAAGTGAACTTCTGTAAGCAGAAGCTAGTAACGTCGTTCCTCCCCTACATGGAGGTCTAGAGCCGACCACTTGTGTACAAGCTACAAGAGGCTACATCCAAAGAACATAAGCTTGTTCAATGTCACACCATTGTGTGCCAGTTGGAACAATACTCCTTCGCGTGTCCGTTTCTCGAATATATCTCTAGCCCTCCCGTTAGAAGCCAAACCCATAATAAAATTCAAGGCTACTTTGTAGCACCCATCCTATGCTATTTGCGGCTAGTGTGCGAGATTACAACGCTAGTATTGCTGATTCAAATCAAAGTGGCGGCTGAAGAAATCCAGATCCGTGTCCAGCATGAACTCATTCAGGTCAATCTCCATCGGCACCTGCCTCGTCGGAGCCATGACCGAGCCCATCGTCCTTGTAGAGGGCCCATTCGGCGCACTAACGATCGCAGGCGTGTTGCCATTGCGGGTGAGGAGGTGCTGGCTATAGCTCGTCGTCGACTCATCATTTACTGCTTCCATTTGTGTTAGCTTTTCCTGATTCGATCGTGGTTTGGAACACAAACACAACTAGTGGCTCACAAGAGGCAATGGGGCCAATCGTCAGCTGAGAGAGATAGCTGACACATCGTTCCACCGAGCGGTTGCCACGATCAAGGTTCTGCAGGGCGTCAATCGCCATGTCAAAGTACGGAAGTGCAAATTCGACAAATTTCCACCGAGATAGACGATCATTGTCGTTTTTGCAGTCGTTGTGAGCGACGTGCGTCGCGGCGAATATCACAAGGCTTGCGTTGAACGCTGAGAGGGGTCAGCCAAGACTACTAGGAACGTAGGCTGCTGCGGAGAATGGATCTTGAAAAAGGGACCCACAGTCTGTGCGCTTACTGTAAAAGAGAGAATAGTTCCAAGCTCCGAGGAGATCGCGTCTCCAACCTTCTGACATGACCACGGTCCGAACCATGGATATCACCGCCACGGCTGAGTTCACGCACGTCTCAATGCTGCTGATGCCAAGATGCTCTACCATCCCACGATCACCGCTCGCGTTAGCGCCCGAGTTTGAGCCTCCGCAAGCGTCGAGGAACTTCTCCAGCATAGGCCTATGCAGCAGGATTCGCAGGTTGTGGTACCGTACGGAAAGCACAATAATAAACCTCTCGAAGATCTTGTTCTCAACTTCCATCTTCTCGAGGTCTTGTGGACCTATCGGTGCGATGTACACAAACATTTCTAGTGGTGCTAGCGATGAAAGCCACTCGCCCAGTTGCTCCTCTCCTTTCAGAACCAAGGCGAGGAGCTCCGGGTCAGTTCGGCACTCATCCAAGCCGAGGTTTTGGCCGTAACAACAGTCGATGATTTTGTACATGACGTTATAGAGAGTTCTGTAATGATTAGAATGGGGGCTGCGGGTATGCGTGAGAGTTTCTTACAATGTAGCCGTATAGAACATAGCGTCCTTCTGAGGTGCTGCCGTGGACTGCGGCGTCTGCCCAACTACTTGCAATGTGATTGCTGGTAGTTCGAGCCTCAAATAATTCTCTGGTATCATCGAAGGCCGGCCGAAGGTCATACTTAGAGAGCTGCATAAGATTTTAGACACGCTATCTGGAGGGTACAACGATGGATACCGGGAGTGTCTTACCGATCCAGTAGCACACAGCCAAACCACACTCGCTTTCGGATCTCGCTATCTAATGGTGGAAATTCTTTGTTTGTCTTGGGGGAGTGGAGTCCGAGCTGGAAGGCGATGGTGATAGCCAGTCCGTGGACTGTCCATGCTCGCACAGACTTTTGCGTGCCTTGCAGATACTGACCGAGAATCAGGAGATACTGAACTGACGTTTTGTCAGTATATCATTGAGTCACGACCACTATCCATACTTACCTAACTCTAAGCTGATATTTCGCCTAGACTCCTTATCACAGAGGCTGTTCGCTCTTTGGTAGTAGATGTCGGACTCTTTAATCCGTTCCTCAGCAGACATGCCTGCCTCTACAAAGAGCGTCGTTGCCATGGCCATGATAATGTTAAGGAGTCCCAGCCACGTTCTTCGTGCCATAGTGAAGTTACTCCTCTTCAGATCAAAGTATGTAGCACAAAAGGACTCCTCGTGGACGAATGGCAGAAGCTGGCCAGTCTTCTGGAAGTATTCTTTTACTAGTGTCCAGGTGCGCCCCTCGGACGGAAGAGCGTAAATGTTAACGCCAGCCCCTAATTGTTCGCGGCGACGGGAGGTAACTTCGTCCTCGGCATGATGCGGTCTCGACACACTCACAGCGCCTGGGACCTCGAGAGTCTGGTTTGGTGGTGAAGTGAACGCCTGGCTCCGGTCTCCGACTCGAGCCATTGCCAGGGAGATGTGACGAAGAAAGGAGATGTTCGATGAAGGCCCTGCAACAGGTTAGTTCAAGGTAGCTCAAGCGATGTCCCCAGGGTGGCTGACCGAAAAATCCCCAGTCCTCCTCATCAGTGAACTTGATGGCTCCCATCCCGTCAATCGAATCCTCGGTTGTATCAATCTGTCCCATCCCTTCGCTTTCCAGGTGTCCAGGGCCTTGGGGGCCAGTGCTAGCCTGGTTTTCATCTCCGCCTTGCGTCGCCGGAGCGGTCCCCCTGCTGATTTGTGCCCTTGCAGGATCGATGAAATCCGCAGTCCGGCCATTGTGCACCTCAGCCAGAGACGACTCTATGTCCTCTAGTCTTTTCTCCAGTCTTTCGAGATAGCTGCTGCAATATCAGCCAAGACTTCAAAGCAGGAGAAGCGACCACGATACCTTCGCCCTACCGTGAGGCTGGTTGCGACACCAGCCTGTTCGTAGAGGCATTCGCACCCGAGCTCAGCGCATAGCGAGCACTTGGGGCGTCTTCCATCACACTGCAGACCAACATGAAGTTAGTAAAGCGTAGATCTCTGGCACACTCGGAACCAGCTGTGACCATACACGGGTCTTGCGGTGCCTGCAGTTGCTGCAGGCCATTGCCACCCTCCGTCGTTTATTTGGACCGGAGGCATGCCCTCTTGGCCGCTCGTGGTCCGGCATATCCAGTTTCTCCAATGTCATCCGCGCCAAAAGAGGTCATTGGATTAGACAGTGTCGGATTCTCCTTGGGCTGTACGCGCTCGGGATTTACGGGGAGGCAGGCAGCTTTGAAAGACCAAATGTCATTCGGATTACATCGTGTGTTCCGTGGCGTCGAAGTATCGGGGGAAGAACGGGAAAAGGAAAATAAGGTGTCGTTGTAGAGGTCTTAAGCCCGTTGACAGCTGCGGAGAGCTAAGAGAAGGTCATGTGGATGGCGGAAACGGCGGGAGCCAAGTACCTACTAGTCTACCGAGGTCGCTGTCAAAGGAAATGACTCGAACTACACAAGTAGTACGATAGTATTCCCACCATGCGGCGATTCCTGACCCGGGGAGATGCCTCAACCAAGTCTATCCGGACCCCGCAAGTTACTGACCCCACGGGATCCTAGAAGCAATTGCCATTCCACTATGGGCAAGGTAACCGACGCAAAACGGGTCTGCTATATTGACTGTCGGGTTTGAAGCCGTCGGCCGACGGCTTAGAAGCGGGGGCTGAGGCACCCCACATTCCCCGGCATCTCTCCACTCGGGGCTTGGGAATGCCCTGCAAGTCGAGACTTCGCCTAGCCTGACGTAAAAGCGAGTTTACGACGGGTGCCGTTCAAGAAGCCAGTCTATATGGTCCAGGAAGTCGGGGCTCGCTGAAAACCCTGCGAGAATTCCAAGCCACTCTCTCGCATTCAAAACATTTCGTCATGCCAAACGACAGATCACGATTCTAATGACAAAAGTCTCTTGATTTGTATCTTAATGCGTGACAAGAGGTCATGTTTTTATACTTGTATATAGTGGCTAAGTCCGACGTAGTAGCTCCGCCATTATAGGGTTATTTGTTACATTTAGGGTTTTCTTCTTGTTTTTGGACGAGACGTACATTATGAATGAGACATTTATTGGATAACATGTTTCTTCTGGACGATAGCCCAAGTTCAGCCCTTAGCGCGATAGTCCACATCGTAGCCACAAGTCCAATCACAACTTGGACATAGGCTGCTTCCTATACTGAGAAGGTCGGAACCAGTCCATGTACTTGTCCTGTAATGACTTTGTGATGCCAGTCTCTGGATCCACAGGCTCTCTCCCGCCATTAATGTACTTCTCCAGGGCAGTCTCGGCGTGCCTCTCCACATCGTACCCGTAGACTTCCAGCACCGTCTGGGGATCGCCATACAAGTTGCTACTGCGAACGTAATACTTACCCTCCAGCTCCGGCTTCATGAGCTTGTCCCGAGCTTCCTGCTCTGGCCCATCCGGGAGGTGCCAGATGGCGCCGTTGAGGAAGGACACTTGCTGTTTGGCATATGCCTTTGGCATGCGCTCCTCTTCGTAGATGCTCACAGCCTCGTCGAGGCGGATCTTGCCTTCGACCACCTTCGCGATACACCTCCCGAGAAAAGCACCGTCTTCCATAGATGTAGCCGCTCCCTGGGCCATGTGGTTGACCATGGAGTGGGCTGCGTCACCCATGAGCACGACGTTTTTGCGTCGAGAGGACCACGACTTCAGCGGGCCGGTCACCATGAGAGGCCAGCGGGACTACAGAAAGATTAGCGAAGCATAAGCGTAATTCAAGATGGAACCAACCGTGTTGTCAATCATATCCACAATGCGTTTGATGCGAGGGTCAAAGTCCTTGTACTCATTATGGAGCTCCTCAATCGGAACGTCCTGTTGAGTCGCCCGCAGCTTCTCCGGTCGATGGTGAGACAGCACCAAGTTGAACATCTTGCCCGCGCTGATCGGGTAAGTGATAATGTAAGCATTCTCAGCCATCCACACTTCCATGGTAAGCTTCTCAATGAGCTCCTTGGCAACTGGGTCCTTACGGATCTGATCATACGGCACGATGGCACGATACGCGCAGTTGGTGGTAGGCGGCTCAGGGGCAATTTCAGGGAACAACGTCCGTCTTGTAATGCTGTTGATACCGTCGGCTCCGATCAAGAAGTCGAATGAGTGCTTCTTTCCCTTCGTGGTCTCCACGCCGACGCTACTGAGGCTCTCGTGGTTGATCCTAGAGACGGCTGAGTCAAGGTAGATCTTAGTCTCAAGGTCTTCAGCGACCTTGGCGAGGCCTTCATGAAGATGCGCCCGGTGGACAATCCACCACGGACGGCCCAGGGACTCCTCCACGGTCCCGATCTTGGTGTAACCGACAGGAGTGCCATCCTTCCGGCGCATGTTCAGCTCCTCAAACTGTACAAGGTTGTCCCCGATGACTTTGTCAACACCCCATCTCTGTAGTAGTACAGACACATTGGGTGTCATTTGGATACCGGCTCCGATCTGTAACATATATGATCAATAAGATGAGCTCTTTCAGCCGCTGATGGATGAGATCTTACCTCCCCGAGCTCTTCTGCCGACTCGAGCACCGTTACTTGAGCACCAGCCTTCCGCAGAGCAATAGCGGCAGCGAGGCCACCAATGCCCGCGCCCACGATGCCCACATGGATACTTTGACTCTTTCCACTCTGCCATTATTAGTTTCATATTGTCTGAGCATGGAGTGGAGAAGCATACCATTGTTGTGTTGTTCTTGTCTTGCTATGACGACGAAGTTTACCAATCATGTAAAAGACCGCAGTGTAACTCTTGGAAACCTTTCATTGAGTCGTTAACGTCTGCCGTATTTAAATTCGTCTGAAATTGTCCCCTCTCACCCGATGCCCCGGAGCCTCGTCTGTCCGACTAGGCGCTTTCGGCTACGTCCGGGGAGTTAGGGAAGCCCAGCTCCTCACAGATATCCACCTCTCCCGGGCGCCACCAAACCCTGGATACTTAATAGGGAAGCGTACCCGCGCGTTATTCCCAGTGGAAAGAGTTCAGAATTCGTAGGTCCGAGCTGTTCCCCTTCGAGCGCTATTAGAACCCTTAAGTTTCCAGGCCGGATCTACTTCTGAATCTTGCCGACAGTGTGGTAGTTGGTGCGCGGAGCATTCATCCATTCCGAGATATCAGTGTTGGGAGCACCAGTGACACTTGAAACATCGACATAGCAGCGTGCGTCGTAGTGGCCTTCCTCGTCGCGGCCGTCGTCGACGGTGCCTTGGGACGTGCCCTGGGTAGTGGTGACAGTATACGAAAGCGGCATGCTACAGAATCGTGGGGTCAGTACGGCGCTCAATCGATCGTGTGGACAAAACCTGATTGGTTTACCATTCAGGGTAGAAGATGACCTCGCCGCACTCTTCGGGTGTGGTCTCGTCGGCGCTGCGGTAGAAGAGGCCGTCGCCATAGGAGTAGTTGTCGCCTTTCTTGCCACCACCACAGAGGTAGAAGCTGCCGAACTTCTCCTTCTTCTTGGCTTCCTTGTTGTCGTAGGTAAGGTGGTAGGGCTTTGTGTCGCTGATGTAGATGCTGGTCGAGCCGGCTCCGCAGCTGGACATGACCACGGCGCGACCACCGTTGGCGTCGCGCTGGTTCTTTTGCGCAATTTTCATCTTGAGATTGCTGGCAACCATCTCTGTGGGTGCGTACTGGCCCGTAGCAGTGGATCTTGGGTAGAAGAAGTAAGGCACCGAGTATGGAGCTGCTGGAGTTAGCGGAGCATTCTGGCATTTCTATGTCGGAGGTTGCATACCATGTTCGTTCAGACCGGCACGCTGACTGCACTCGTTGTCGACCAGAGGTCCTGTGACGTCGCCTGCACCAGACCCTGAAAGGGCAGCATTGTGCCAGAAATCGCGGCGGTCCCAGTCTGGTGAACCGTAACCGACGTACTGCTCCGTGACGTTTGCACGGAGGTTGAAGACAGGCCAATGAGCTGACTGGGCGGCTTGAGCGGCGATGGGCGCCGAGGCGAGCAGGGCTTTGGTGTACATTCTGGACGAAGGTGTTGAAGTGTTGGAGATTGTGTTGGGTGTGTGAGTGGTGGCTGAGGTGTTTTAGTAGATGATGAGAACAATCACCCCAAGACGTGCAAGTTCAACAGTGTATGTAATCATCTGTGGCAAGCACTACGCAGGTTGTCACCAACAGTGAGGTCCGCGGGTAGTTATTTTTGTCGCTGTCTATGCATTCATATGTGGATCCATGTCGCGCCGTGCAGAATGCGAATGCCCTGATGGTGGGTAAAATACGAAGTCCAGCTGCAGGATTCAGCAGAGACACTAACAATTATGGTATAGTGCTTGAACCGGCTGTGGCAACAATTCAATGCACTCTCAATTTGTGTCGTCACGAGATGTTGCCAAGGTAACTTGCTTCTGGGTGTAGGTCAAAGAGGGCGTATGTCGGTCTCGCGCTCATGAATGCATCAAAGTCTCGCCTATTGTTAGGTTGTCAGTATAGTGCTCGCCTATAACGTAGCACTGTTGTGAATAGGGCTTGCTGAGCAAGGGCTAGTTGAAGGGCGAGGCCCAGCCGATGATGGAATCGCATTATAGCGCCGAAGGATTTAGTGTGAAGCCAATAATAGTTTGGACGCTAGTCCACTCTGCAGACCGCAGAATAATAAGGCTCGTAATCGTTTCTAATTAGCGGTATGTAACGCAGTCTAGGGATGATATAGCATTAACAGCGCCTAGCCAATACAAGGCCTGGAATCCGACGCCATTCCAGGCCGGCCCTCTGGACTTTCGTCCGAGGGGAGCAATCGAAGAGCTCTCTCAAGAAATGCGCTAACGATGTCTCTATTCTAGAGTGCTTCCCGTAGACTTGATAATGTCTTCGAGTGTAGGCTGTGAAAAGTGGAGATGACACGCTGTTTTGAAGGTTGGCTTTCGATGGAATAACGTTACCAGTATATCGAACGGTAGGTTTTAATACGCCAGCAGCCCGAAAGCTCACAACTCTAGGAGCTGGCTTTATCATAGCGATACCATTGGTGTCGCCTCTAGATTGCCAATAGGAAGGTATCATATCTTTCTTGTGGTGACTCGAGTCTCGCATGTGCTGCCCGAAGGGCATTGGATCTGAGAATCCTTTCCGACATCTCACATATTCATCATGAGTTAGATGCGTACTGATGTGGTGCGTTACCCATCTAATGCCTTGTAACTATGCGACTTCGACGATCTTACGAACTGCAAAGTCAACAGTCATTACATGAAGTGTTTGAATACTTCGAGTCACGTTGGATGGCGTTCTGCGCTATCACTCAGGACAAACGTCCGCCGTCGCATGGATGATCGTCCAAGCCCAGCGGAAGTCACTAATCGCGTGGTCGTCTTCCACCTAAGGCCGATCCATCACATAGGCATTTTATGATGTTCGGCTATTTGGGTCTTGTGTGAAGGTAGTCCTTAATATAGCTTATCACTGTAGATCGCTCCATTTTACTGGACAGGACATTGCATTCGAATGGATTTTCCTCCCTTTCAGCTTGAGCTGCTTCCAGTCGAGCGAAGCACAGGTGATGGTGCCCTCGAATCTGTCGCATGTGTTGCTTGCGAACACTAGGTATCCCGTGTCCGATTCTGCCACTTGTGGCTCTCCCGCAACGGATGTACCTCTCGTTCCCTTCCACTTCATCCAGAACTTCGGGTTACGAAAGCTGTTCTTCTCAAAAGCTCGTGCTCGGTGATTCAACTTTTCGTCTTGCACTTCCAGGGCGCTGAGCTCGTATTTCTGATCGTCTGTGTCCTCTTGGTGAGATTCCCGGCTTTCTGCACTATCATCTCCAGTATCGTCGTTGTCTTCCTCCAGCTCAGCGATGATCTCCGCAACCTGCTTCCGGCTTCCGGCAAGCACGAACATGCCTTTCAACCGTTCAACATCGAAGGTACCTAGGAGGCCTGTCTCTCCCTCGGTCAACTCGTGGATTTCGAAAGCATAGCGGGATGCTGGGTTTCCTGCGCCCAGTGAGACGTCATATCGTCCTAACGCCGCCAGAGGGTTGAACGTTTTTGAAGGCCCGCCGCTTCGACCAGACTTGGCCCTTGACTTCCCATGTGCAAAGCAGCGAGACTGGAATGCTGACTCTATTGGGTCGTCCATTGGAAATTGATGACAAGTCGAAGTGGTTTGTTCATGGTTCTTCATTATTTTCCCGAAAGATTCTGCGGTGAATTTTAGTCGAATCATCATGACGTCAAACATCTGTCTAAGGTGTCAACATGAACGTTGATGGAAATCCGCACTTGGACGTAATGACTAAAGCAATATCACTCGATATTTGGATACGCCGCAAGCTTTCTTTGAAGTGGTGGTCGGAGGCAACATCCTATTCTCAAGCAGAATTTCATTATATGGAGCTGTGTTCAAGATGGGACCGGTAGTCTCACAAGCGTACGTCACAGCCACGACGGCACCTAAGACTCTTCGTATCCAGCAACAAGCCACTCGTGGTATCCGCTGCCTATCTTGACATCATTCCGCAGCATACTACCGTCAGAGTCTTTTCCATGTGGGATAGACACGGTGCCTTTCGTATTCGGAGGTAGCTGGACTTCAAGGTGGAATCCGTTCCGATGCGCCGTTATTGCATCCTCGCCAGACTCGAAATACCACCGCACCTCAATCGCTCCGTAGGGACTTATATGCTTCGAGTTGGCGTAAGTAATGTTGCCGCCAGGAGTTGGCGCGATCATGACATGCTTCCAGCCTGGTCCAGCAGAAGACAAGCCGCCGATGTTGGTATGAATCCAATTACTCACAGAGCCAAAGGCATAGTGATCTGCCAGCGCGTCAGCGGAGTTCGAGAACACAGGGGAGACTGCAGCTGCTGCATATCAAGACCTACTAAAAGAAGTCATCGTCCCTGCATTCACTGAGCCGTTGGGCTCAAGACTGTTCCACCGCTCCCATGTGGTCGTGCCGTTCATGGCTACTTGGTAAAGCCACGAAGGGACCTCGGTTTGCAGCAGCATCCGGTAGAAATCATCCACGCCGCCGATCTTGCTAAGGGCTGATCCCAAAGCAGGAGTACCCGCAAACCCCGTCCCAACTAAATGATTATTATCGGCGATGATTTGGCGCAGCCTCGTTCCTGCCTCTGCGATCTCTCCTTCGGGAAGCAGACCAAAATCAATGGCCAAGGCGTAGGCAGTTTGAGTGTTATTCGCCAACGAGCCATTGTTCGTGACCCAAGCTGCATCGAACTCTCGAAGCAGATCGCGATGCTGACTACGATACCTCTCAGTGGGTTTGTGACGACCCAGAGTCTCGCTGATGTTAGCCAACACCTCGGTCATGCGGATGAGATAAGCGTCAGCAACGAGGTGTTTCGCCGTTCGCGCATCGCCAGGATTGTCCGGTGGAGACGTAGGGTCAAGCCAGTCGCCGAATTGGAAAGTGGAACGATTCCACAGCCCGACTTCATTTCTTGAAATTCCCGTATCGATCCATGCCTGCGCACTGGCATATTGTTCGGCCAACATGCCTGAGTCGCCGAAAGACAGGTAATACTCGCGTGGATTGGCAACGACCACGTCGCCCCACACCGCAGTAGGATTGCCGCCATCAGGCCCTTCACTGGCGGGCAGCACGGGTATGGTAGATGGTGGAATCATTGTTCCATTCCGTTGCTGCTCCGACCAGATGTCTTTGTGCCATCCTCGCCAGAATCCAGCTGCATCGTAAAGGTAATCTGCCGTCGGAGCAAAAGCGTGCGCATCACCTGTCCAGCCCATGCGTTCATCTCTGTGCGATTCAGTTGCATATTAGATAACGTTAAGTATCAAGAAGGGAGAGTGTTGCAGTGCCTCATACCTTTGCGGGCAATCCGTCGGTATGCTGAAAAAGTTACCCCTTGGAGGAAATCAGTCTTGCTGTAGCATCAGGATTGTCACCGACGCTTAACCTACTCCATAGACCACAGCACGTTCTGGTGAAACTTGTTCAGAAGAGGATTGGAACATTCGAACCAGCCTGTTCTTTCCATGTCACTATGCAGAACCATCGCTGTGACGTTGCTTGCACTCAGGGAAGAAGCGTCAAGACCGTCGATTTGTGCAAACCTGAAGCCGTGGAATGTGAACTTGGGCTGCCAGAGTTTGAGTCTGTCGTCGGCAAGAATCAGTCTGTCTTCCGCTGTGGCATTGCGCAATGGTTTCAAGCTGAGCTCTCCATCTTCCAGGACCTCTGCGTGATGCAGTGTGATATTGGTGCCTGCTTGCCCCGAAACATTGAGCCTCAGCCATCCAACCAGATTCTGTCCAAAGTCCACAATGGTTTTCCCAGAAGGGGAGGTGGTGATGGAAACAGGTTGGACTTCTTCAAGCTTTCGCACGGGTGGGCCGTCAGCTGAGACAAGCTCCCCCTTGACAGCTGGGAGCTCATTCACGGCCAACCACCTGTCGGCATCAAATCCAGGGGACGACCAGCCTTCATCCAGTTCTAGTCTGGCATCGTATTTCTCACCGTCATAGATCTCGGATGTGATGAGTGGTCCAGTTGCAGCACGCCAGTCATGACCAGTGGCCACGTAATGCTTCTTCCCATCTTCAGTGGTCATGACCAACAACGCCTGTACTCCAAGGGTATCGCCATAGATATTGCGATCTCCGCCGCCGTATCCTAAACGGCCGGCATACCATCCTTCGCCCACTAGCACTCCTATGGCGTTCTCTCCACTACCAACGAGCTCGGTCACGTCGTAGGTATCATAGACGTGACGGTAATTGTAGGATTGCCAGCCAGGGGCAAGAACATGATCCCCAACACGATGACCGTTGATCTCCGCTTCGTAGACTCCCAAGGCTGTAATGTAAAGACGAGCAGAGGTGATGACTCCATCGATGTCGAATTCCTTACGAAAATGTACCGGTCGCTTGGGTGCGTTGATTTCCGTTTCCCGGTCTGCTGCAATGGGCACGGCATCGCCCCAATCAGAAGCATTCAGGAGGCCAGTCTCTACCGTCACCCAGTCAGACCACTCGGTATCAGGTTGACCTTGTAGTCCGTGTGCTTTCACCCTAACCCTAGCGGCTTCGGCAGAACTCAAGGGTTGGTCGGGCCATGGTACATAGAGCGACTCTCCAGATTTGACATTGTAAAGCTTTGGGACGCCGTAATCATCACGGTCGACCTGGAGATCATACGCTTGCTGTTCCCAGTTGGCGACGTTGCCTTCAAAGCGCCAGGAAACCCGGGGTCGAGTTTCGTGAATCCCGAGTGGTTCTCGATGATGCTCGAAGCTGATTTGCGAAAGCGATACAGACATCGTTCAAGGCATTCAATGTAGATTTGTGTCTTACGCGGGATGTTGCCTACTCGAACTACGATTTTATATACACACCTCTTCTTTAACCCTCAACTCTCGGGTCAAGTCACAGCGAATTCCAGTACTAATTTAAAAGATCGGCGCCGACTCCTCTTCACTTGCAGTATGTTTGGTCATCTTGTTCTCGTCGACCCCTCCTTTGCCTTCTTTTCGGGAGTGTCGAATGCACTCATGACCGGTCGGGCGTCTTCTCGGATTGAAAACGTCCCGAAATGACCGAACAATTATGAGCTCACTTTGGTGGTGGGCGCACAACTCACGGATAAGTGGATTTGGAGATGTTCCTCTAAAGGCCGTTACAACTGATGGACCTTACCCCGCAGGCAGATCACTTTACGCACCAGCCAAACGTTAGTACGTGGGAGTAAATCAGAGCGTGATTCGTAGAAAGCACACTTCGAAAGTTCTTGTATGCTAGGCGAATGTCACCGTCTGTGAAAATTTTGTGCGTCCAAGTTCAGTCTATTGAGTGCAGCTACAGAACTCTTTGATCGCATTGTAAAAGGGCCTAGATAAACCACTCATGGCTCGCTTACACCCTTCCCTCTAGACGACGTATCTGAAGTTCGGGTTTTGTTTGTCCGTCAGGTCTTCAAAGGCATGCAGATTACGCTCGTCAGCCACGGCCTCCGAATCACGCTTTTTATTGATTCTTTTCAGCTACCATCTCAGGAAGATGATGATGAGCAACAGTAGAACGTCACAGCCCATATGCGTAGAGAACGCGATAAAATAACGGGGTGTATCTCGATGCAGGAAGACCTGCGGGCCTGGGCAGAGTCAGTGTCAAGACATAATCATCAGGCTTGATGGCATACCGATCGCATTGCCGGTAGACCACGCAATGAAGTTCATCGTCACTGCAATCGACTTTTTGGTCTGCCCTGCAACGTTCCTCGAGAGCATACTCATTCCAAGACCTTGCGCAGCCCAGAATGAGAGGACGATGTAGTATGAAATCAGAAGTCCAGCTTTCGTGGCCGTGTTGGTATTCGGTACCGTCATCAGCACAATGGTACCAGCGAAGGAACTTTCGAGTTCGAATTGTTAGTCGTTGGGCTTGGATTCGTGAGCATTGACTTACGGAATAAGGTAGACACCCATCACTATAAGGTTTTGCTTTGTCTTGTTGACAAGCCAGGTCGAACTCATAAGAATGATGATGATGAATGCGCCCAGCACCATGGCCAAGAGCTGGGTTTCAAGAACGCTAAAGCCGAGATCGTTGATGATGATATTATAGAACGCGCCGAGACCACTAGTCGGAAGAGTGGTGCATATCTGAATAAAGCAGTAGCACCAAATCTGAGGGTCAAGCAGAGCCTCTTTGACGTGTTCTGGTCGAGGCTAAACCCTAAGCTCCAAGAATCGTCCGTAGAACCACCATATGCGCGAAGTTACTGGCGGCGGCATGGAACATAAGAATGCTGCCCCAAATTATGATGCAAGTCCCAAGAAATTTTGCAATCGGTAGCCTCTGGATGAGCCAATTGATAGGGTACTCGACCACCAGGATGGCAAGGTATATACAGGTGGTCAACCAAGGCCACTTGCCATCCCCGAGTCCGAGGTCTTCCCTAATACCTGGGAGGATTAGCATCAGCATTTGGTTCCGCAAGAACTTTGTGTGGTATCACCCATGATCTATTCGAGCGCAATCTTGATTAGTATGTAACCTGACCACACTGGTTATTACTTTCAACGCACCGAAGTAAAAGAAAGTGTGCCCTTGTCCATTGCTTGTTGGAAATACGTAGCGACCATGATCAACAAAACTCTCTTGTCAATCAATCGTTTCAGTCTACTACTCTCCTCGTCGCTGATCACAATGTGCTCATTACTCGCATATTTGGCCACTTCCTCGTCCATGCGGCCATAGTCTTGGTGATCTTTTTCCAGGCTCTCATCGCCCGATGCGACACGCTCAAGTTTGCTGACATCCTTTCTGTCCACATCGTTTCCACCCAATTTAAGGTCAAGAGATGGATCTGCCATAGTGAGGATCCAAAGTTGAGCGGGAGTCGTCGCTGATTGAGGGTTTTAGAACGATTTCTAGGAAGCCCGTGGGATGCTTTGGATGTTGATTTGAGAAGTCGTGCATGACCAACCGGGCGTCGTCTCTTATATGATGGAGCTTTACACTACCAGCCGCTTTTTCTTTCCTTTCCATCTTTCCAAGACGCTGGGACATCTTGGCCCGAAGACATGAGAGCCTCCGCCAACGATTGAATGGTGGAAGAAACGATGCCACGCAGGCCAAGTGGAAGCAAGAAAGACTGAGAAAAGAGAGCATTCGCTTCAAGCCGATTGTGAGGACAGCGCAATATTTGTGTCTTGGAAGCATCGTGGGGAGTCGCAGGTTGTGCGGGGGAGAAAGTGGAGGTGGTTCTTGGTATCGGGCTCGGCAGGAGTCAGGAGTTGCTGTGCACTCGGGCACATTTCACGCGAGCGTCGGGCTAGAGCAGGAAATGCATGCGTGTTTGAGCGAGCAGATGCAGAGAGCTAGGCATCGCAAGGCAAGGTTGCAGTCTGCAATCTGAGCATCATTGTCAAAGATTTACCTGGGCGAGACTTTCGAACTAATAACATAGCCACGCCTTCATCTCAGCTACGACAGTGTAGGGACCCCGACCTGCTCAAACTTGGCTGTAAATAGCTGTTTCCGATGCTTTAAGGCCTTGCATGGATCACTGCGCCCCTCTTTGTTGCAAGTGTGCGTGCTTCTTGTCGCTGGTCGTGAGCACCTCATCAGTTTGAGCTGCAATCGTTTCCACGCCTTGTTAGTTCTTGCACCTAAGCAGTAGCATTAGCAAGCTGATGGGAAATGTAGGGTTCAAGTTCGTTCTGAGTTTACTTTACGAGGAGTTTATCTAGTGGTGACGATGATGTCTGGGGTCCCAGCATTCGTGACAGAGTCAGAATATCCTCCCTCGGGGGCCTCGGATAGATTGACTGCTAACGACTTGCGTTTCCGCAGGCATCGTGCTCCAACTCTGAAAAGCCCAAAAAACAATATAAGCGCTGCTAAAGTCCCGATGACAACTCCAGCAATCTCCTTAGAATACAGAGTTGGTCCTCCAGCGATCTCAAAATTGTTCGTAGTCGCCGCGAACCCGCTTCCGTGAGTATTACCTTCCTCATCGACGTCTAGAGCATTCATCCAGAGCATGTAAAACCTAGAGCCGTCAGTTGTGGTACCAGAGGCATCGCTTTCTTCACAGGAAGCGACCGAAACAAGAATCTGCGGCCGCCGACCTACCCATTGTTCTTCACGGCAGGGACTCTCCATTCCGTGCTGTCGACACCGGCACTAGTGTTCAGCCAGTGATCGACGACGCTCACACGACTCGTCCAGTCTCCGCCATCTTCCCAGTGCACGAGAGCAAAGTCACTAATTCGCTGGTTCTGTTAGTTGTGGTACACCCGCGTGGCAGGTAAAGGTTGAACGCATCCACAACGTACATAATCCTTGTCGCTATGCCAGTCGACTTTGTAGGTTAAGCCAACCTTGACACTCAATGGGAGAGGCTCCATGACAATCTTTGCAAAGACCAAGTCCCAGAACAGTGAAGCAAGAGCAATGCCGCTCGGGAGGCCGAACAATTTCATGGTTCGGGACTTTGATGGAATCACGGTCAGAGTACCGCAAGCGTTGCGGTGATGTGAAAGTGTGATATGAGAAACTCTGTCGACGATTAAGATAATGGTGTTCAGCTGTTCCTTGCCAAATATCGGCAGAATTGCATTATTTTATTATTCATACAATTCTGCCGCCTAGTTGATGATACAACCAAACCAACATGAGTGGGCCCTATCGTCCATATCAGGATAAAATGATAAATTGGTATGTTGCCTGACGAACGAATTCTGCTGCCTGAGTCTCAAATCCTACGCTACTGCAGTTCATTGGTGCTCGAAAGCCAAATTTCGGTACCTAGTTATGGCTGCCTTGTACTGAACCTTTGTCGATGCTAAGATCGACGTGCCCATTGCCTCAACGTAAGGCCAAATGTTGAAGCCTGGTAGCAGCGATCCATGCCGTGCGAGTCGATCGGGCAATTTGCCGTAGAACATGCAATCGGTCCCTAGTTTTTCTTTTCCTCTCCCGCTTTGGTAACACCATTTTGAGACTCCACATCGCTTTCTTCTCGCTTCTTTTCAAGAACGGCCACATCAGGTTGATTCCAATCTCCGAAAACTGCCATGGCCGTAGGAATAATTGTGAAACCCCATAGCGCGAAGCCGAGAATCATTTGATTTCTATTCGACCAATGAGTTGCGCCCACGGCATACGCAATAGTACTCCCGATTGACTCCCAAGATCGAAGAATGCCGGTTGTCCTCGAAATATCTCCGTCATGCTGCGCGCCTTTTATCTCCGCCATCAGCCAATAAATGTATGTCTGCAGAACCTCATAGAAGAACTTGAAGGCAAGATAGACTGTGAAGGCGGAATTGAAGAAAGCGCCTGAGCCGATGTCGAAATCTGGAAGGTCCTTCTTTGCGGATAACTTGACTTCTACGACGGCATTCCAAGTCCAAGAAGCAGTGATCGTCAGCAGAATGAATGTGTAGACAGCTTTGGACCGAGTGGTCCTTGAGAGTTGCCCGATATCAAGTACAACTCCCGTAAGCAAATTGGCAATGGCGCCGACCACCGCTGTCAAGAATGAGGCAAGGGCTCTGGATCGAACGGTGAAATAGGCTACACAATCGTCAGTAATCTAACACGTAGAATTATGGGTCGCACGTACTAGTGAGGTAGTTGCCTTGATAAGTCACTCCGAATTGACCAGCCAGGAATATTGGTACTAGCAAAATCATGTACTTATTCCTGAGCTGTCGCCAGATGGCGCGAGCCTCAATCGCAAACCCAGTCTTCTTCATATACGGAATTTGAGTCCCATCGCTTCGGACAACATTTTGTGGTTGAGACAATAGAAGAGCCAGGGGAGCACCAAGGGATGAGATTGCTACGAGACCGAGATGAGTCGTGTATGAGACTTTACCCTTCTCCGCTGTATTGGCATTTAGAGCAAGGGAGATTGCGCCACCGATGAGAGGTCCCATCTGTCGTATGCCCATCCATATACCGACATAACTGTGCTGTATCTTAGCCTGCTGGGCAAAAGCCGGAGATGATAGTGACGAGTATGCTTACCGGCCTCTCTTGTTGTCATCGGGGTAGCCGACCGCGATTGCGGCTTCGCTAGCCCAAAGGAGTGATGCACCCACACCACAGAGAGCGGCACCGAGAAGCAAGAACCACTCGTTGCCGTACCTATTGTTACAATAAAGCCCGGCGGCATAAGGAGTGTAGAATGCTGCTCCGATGAACAATGCCCATTTCGCTGTAATCTTGTTCGCAATACCGCCGGCAATAAAACAGCCTACGGACATGAGTCCATATGTCAAAGCATTTGCTGCATTGTTCAGGAATGGCTTGGAGACCTGTCAGCTCATGTCAACTTCCGAACGTGGTATTTCACGAACTCACCGAGGCATTTCCTCCTGCACCCAGGTTGTTGAGGGCTGTCCAGATGCCTGGTTCGCAAAAGGCAACCAGTCCAACAATAATGATTTGGAAAAGACAAGAGTGGTAGACGTGCGACAACTGATCAGAAATAGCCATTCTTAGGAACGTACACCCGAATCAACATGTTCGTCTAGCATTAAGCCTGCGAAAACATCAGCAAGCCACGGTGGTTATAATCGGGACGTCTGAAGCACGTCAAGGCCCATATTAAAGGCGATATCACAGTTCTCGCTGTTAGTGGCCCACTACAGTGTCTGAAGCAGACGGAGACCGAGCACACCATAGCACCACTTATTCACACGCCCTCTTTACAGGGTACTCTATACATCCTCAATCTGAAATGTCGAAACTGCATTAGGGCTGTATTCTGAGCTGAACGACCCATCACAAGGCTATCCACCAGGAGAATGAACTCCAGCTTTGAAGCCGCAGGGATTTTAAGCAGAACTAGCACAAAGTCGCAAGCTGAGGCGATGGTGTGATCTCACAATCCTTTCATTATTAGCCAGGGCGATGTTCATATTAGTCAAGGCGTCAATCACACCTTCGGCGGCTTGGCGTTGAGTCAAGCCTCTGCAAGCAACGCCTAGAGAACAGCATAGGTAGTCTTGTAAACGAACCCCATTGGTGTCAATGTGAGTTAATACTCCAGTCTTCTAATGCCTACTTCGTGTTGAATGTACCTGGTCTAGGATGTCGGAAATGCGTGGTCGTGGCCTAATTATACCGCACTGCTGGGCCAAATTATGGATCAGTACATGAATCAAATTCAAACGCTATACAATTCCGGCGCCCGGAGGTTCGTCTTTCTGAACGTTCCTCCGATACAGCTGAGCCCTACAGTCCAAGCCCAGGGCGACGCCACTGTCAAGGCCGAAGCAGCCGGTGTCAAGCAATACAATGATGCCTTAAGATCGAGAGTGGCCGCTTTTGCGACTCTCAACCCCAACGCAAAGACGTACCTGGTGGATACCACCGCACCCTTTCTGAAAGCAATACAAGAGCCTCAAGCATACGGCGCAGATAATGCGACATGTTTTGACGCAAGCGGAACAAAGTGTCTTTGGTGGAATGACGTGAGTATTCCATAACTCAGCGTCGTCCTCTCAACGATCGAAAACGCTAATGTTCTCAGTATCATCCCGGTCTGGCTATTCACAAGCTCGTTGCTGAAGCGGTCGCCGCAGCCGTAGAAGAATCGTGATCAAGCGAAAATCAATCGAGGACTATGATCTGATGACAAAACCCTTCCAGCCATCAGCGGCAATCCTTCTCACATGCTTCCGATACTCCGCAAGGCCGCCGAAATAGAACATGACTGCATGAACCTTTCCGTTTATGTTAGACCCAAAGATCCAAGAGTCCGTCCTGCGAAACAGGCTGTTGGCGCTGGCATCGTCACAAATCTTAGTCCAGTCCTCTTCGGCTTGCAAGGAGGTTTCTATCACAGCCACGCGGCCTTCGAGCCTGTCACCTCGATTTTCGTTAGTGAAACTATCATGTCGAGAGCTCAGAGTCGAAGATTCCTTCAAGTTTCGCTGCTCTACCTCGGCGATAAGGCTGGTGATGACTTCCACGTGCGACTCGATTGCGGGTGGGATGTTGCAGAAAGGCCCGTTTGGCCCAAGAATCATGAACATGTTTGGGAATCCAGCCACGCTGATGCCAAGATAAGAAGTGGGCCCATGAGACCAGTGATCTTTGAGTGTCTGGCCCTTGGCTCCCTGGATCGCCAACCTGGTGTAGTTGCCGTCAACAGCGTCAAATCCAGTGGCGAAGATCAGAACATCGAGCTCATGCTCCACACCGTCCGAAGTCCTAATGCCTTTGCTCGTGATGGTCTCTATCGGCGTCTCATTCAGGCTGACAATGTCGACATTCTCGCGATTGAACTGCTCATAGTATCCGGCATCGCAAAGCGGCCGCCGGGCATACAGCTGAGTTGGTATTAGTTTGCGCGCTTTCTCCGGGTCCTGTACTTTCTCTCGTATTTTCCTTTTGATGAAGTTCGCTGCTTCATCGTTCGCGGCTTCGTCGACAGCGATGTCATTGAAAGTCTCGAACATGAATCGAAATCCACCGCCCTTGTTCCAGGCTTTCTCGAAAATCTGTTCTCGCTCTGCAGGTGCAACGGAAAGTGTGGGTTTGGTGCTTTCGTCGAGGCCAAAGCCGAAAGCGCTGTTGTCCTTGACGTCTTCCCAGATCTGCTGGTAGTTGACGTTGATGTGATTGCGATATTCTTTACTCACGGGGCCTTGCCCACTGGGCACGGAATATTGAGGGTTTCGCTGAAATGATATCAGGTGCTTGACGTCTTCAGCTATCGCTGTTATCACTTGGACGCCAGTGGAGCCATTCCCAATGATGCCGACGCGCTTTCCTTTGAGCTCGACGCCGGCTGGCCAGGCTCCAGTGTGATATTTCTCGCCTTTGAATGTGTCGATCCCTAGGATGTCAGGGAAATTCTGCTTGGAAAGAAGACCAAGTGAGGTAATGAGGTAACGGGCCGTGAGATTCATGCCAGTCGACGTCTGGATATCCCACCGCGAAGATGACGCATTCCATTGCGCTCCCACAAGCGCGGTCTTGAAGATGATATCGTTGTACAAGTCATGCCGTCTGGCAACGTGCTGAAGGTATGCAAGCACTTGAGGCTGGTAAACATAGTGTGTGTCCCATGGATATGTGCTTAAATCTTCCGAGTCCCACGAATAACGGTACAGATACGATTCGGTGCTGTGAGATGTTAAATATCGCCGCTTTTGGGCTCATTCTGATTGAGACTCACTCGGACATGGCACCGGGGTATCGGTTCCAATACCATGTGCCACCCACATCGCCAGCAGAGTCTATGGCTTTGGTCCTCAAGCCAAGCTCTCGAAGACGTTTCAGCTGGTATATGCCACCAAACCCAGCGCCAACCACAAGTGCGTCAAGTTCTTGCGGGTCCATGTTTTCGCTATATCCTCAAGTGGTTTGGTGTCTTGTATATCAAGTATGTATGTGTAGAAGTACAATCTAAGCTTCAGTTGTACCAGCGCAAGATTCCGCAACAGTGAAAGATATCTACTTCATTACCGCGACGACTTCGAAAAGAAGAGGAGATGCTGTGGTTCAGACCAGCGGAGCATCCCAGCATACAGCCGCGGCTATACGGGCGACGTCAGGTCGAGTTGGAGAGATGGAGCGGGGAAACTGGGATCAGCACATCATCACAAGGCCATGCATGCACTGTACAAGATGTGACACTTCTGGCAGTCTGGGCGAAAACTGGACATCTTCACCCGTGGCAATATGCCTCCAGCATCACGGCGACGGCAACGAGCGGCCAAAGCTTGTCGACGCTGTTCGAAACGGAAAGTCAAGTGTGATGCAGCAGTAGTTGGCTCACCATGCAGTCGCTGTAGAATGGACGAAGTGGATGACTGCGTGCTAATTGATTCGCAGCGAGGACTCTATCCTCGCACAGTACGAGGTCATGCTAACAGCAGCCACACAAGCACGCAAAGGTCTGCCAGGCTTGCTCCAATCGATGATGGGAGCCTCGAGGGAGCCTCTTCATCGGCCTCGCAGTTATCACCTGTCTCTTCTGGTCCGGTATCAGATCGCCATGTGAGATTCGGTGTCGCCGCCCTCGATACTCCTGGGCAGTCGCTGGCCGAATTATTTGAAGACTTCATCGACGATTACGATCATGGCGGACGCGGCATTATTCTTTTCGGCGAAGCCTCGCCGTTGACCTTCGCTCTGGAAGAGCATGCTGGAGAACAAGCTAGATTCTACGATGCTAGGCCGATCTTGTCTGAGAACAAGCGTCTGGTTGATAGACCGAGAGAAGTCCACCCGGCACATTGTGCGCCGGAAGATATCGCCTATCTTCATGCCAAGGGGGCTTTCACTTTACCGGAGCCGCGGATGTTCGACGCCTTTGTCCAAGTCTTCATCACACGGTTCTATCCACTGTACTCTATTGTCAACAAGTCTGAATTAATGGAGGCGCATGAGCGGAGAACACTGCCCTACATCATGTCACATGCCATTTGCTTGATTGGCGCGACGTTCTGCGATGCCTCTTTGATTCATGACACGACGTACAAATCTAGAGCGCAAGCTCGTCAAGCATACTACGGTTAGTCGGAACATCATTTGAAACATGGTAGTAAGATGTTGGTTTTGCTGACAGAAGGAACCCAGACAAGGCGAAAGTCTTGTGGTCAGCCAACTACGAGACTGATAAGTTCGTCTTGCTTGAAACAGTCCTGATGCTCTCTTTCTTTGGTCCTCAAATGAACAGTGTATACAACGCCTGCTCATGGTTGGATTTCGCATTTACCATTGCCGAGTCGATGGGGATTCATCGATCCACGTCTTCTATAGGCGTCAGCACCAAAGACAAAGGTCGAGTAAAGCGCCTTTGGTGGACTCTAGCGATGAGGGATGCTCACTGCGCCTCACTACTCGGTCGACCCTTCCGCATAAACATTCCGCAATGCGACGTGCCCATGCTAGAACTTGAAGATTTCGCATCCGAGCTGTCGAACGGCGGACAGATGTCCGCTCTCTATCAGATTGAAGCGGCACGCCTGTCCAACATCGCCCGCTCCATCATACAGCGTCGTTTCCATTCTTGCGAGATGGATACGGATATCTCTGACTTACATGATGGACTTGCGAGTTGGAAGACAAAACCCCCGCCGGAGCTGTCCTGTTCTGCTCAAAGTGCGGGCACCAACATATTTGCCACGTCGCTTGAGCTGCTTTACCGGCAACACATTATCTTACTCCACTTCGACCGGGCTCATGGCCCTCTGTCTCCTTCAATCTCACGTCCGGGAAACAGCACATCCACCAAGACCGCTACTGATGCAGCACAAGCGATCGCCTCGTCAGCTTCCAGCTTGGTGACCAAACAAATGATCAACCGCCTGCCACACGAAGTTTTCACTGGTTTCTTCGTTGCTGGCATCGTCTACTACCGCCAGATCCACTCCGACGAGCCCCTGATGTCGCAAGTTGCCCAAGCCTCTTTGGACAACTGCCGCATGCTTCTTCACGAGGCCCGAGATTCTTGGGATCCTGCTCACTGGTCTATTCGAATTTTCGACTTTCTGATGTCCCGTGCTGGAGACAGAAGTGGTCTGCCACAAGTCGAGCGAAGTATCAACGCATGCAAGGCAGGCTTTGTGAATAACGGGCCTGGACTCGAAGTCGACTGGGCCGGCTACGATGCTCACGAGGAATTCCCAAGCATTGACGATTGTGCGGCATTTCACGACGGGCAAGGTCCTGATATCAATATTCCGAGCACGTTCGACGACTTCCTCTTGATGTCTAACTTTTTCTTACCGAATACATAGATTCATTTTCCGGTTGACGCTTGGCAAGGACGCGCTGTCTGGCTTGAAAACAAGTCACGGATGAAAGTTGCGTATCGGATTGGACTTGCGAAAGGCCTACTCTTAGCTAAGTCCTCAAGCCACTCTCTCAACAAAGTGTGAAGATTCTGCATTCTTCTTGTCAACTTCTCCAATTCGCAAGCGTTCCATTTCGATGTCATGCTTCGCCTGCTTCGCAGCTTCGCTGTAACTCACCCTTGCGCCAGGCGCGTGTTTAATTTCGAAGACTCTGTCAATCTCCTCTAGAGAAAGACCGGCGGTTTCGACATAGAAGAACCAGATGATGGGGAGCCAAGCGAGGTTGAGAACGGCAAAGATGATATAGAATCGGTAGCCGATTGAGTTGATGCCTATGACCTGGAATCAGCAGGAATCACGTCGTCCGTTTGTAACCCTGACTCACCAACAGGTGTTATAGACACGACAATATAGACACACAGCCAGTTCGTGACCATGGCGATTGAAGCTCCGCGATTACGGGATCGGTTGGAATTGATCTCGGATGGATATAAGAAAGGGATGGCAAGGAACGATAGCCCCTAGGCTTGCATGTCAGCCAGCGACTAGTCATGACAGACACGGATACTCACATAGAAGAAGTAATACAAGAAAATGAAAGCCACAGCCACGCCATTGGCAGCTTTGATCCCGATTCCCAACCCTGCTGCAGCTACAGCGAAGCAGAGCGAACACCCACTAGCACCAAAGAGCATGAGCTTGAAGCGGCCGACCCGTTCAATAACGAAAGTCGCCATGGCAGCCCAAAACATCCATTGCATGGAGTCAGCAGCTGACAAGATCAAAGCCACTCGAGGCGTGAAGCCGAACGACCGCTCCAGCACGACTGGCAGATAGTACGCAACTACGTTGACGCCGCCCATCTGCTGCATGAAACTCGTGCCAGCGCCCAGTAGTATTCGCCGGAAGGTCTGTTGTGAGCCATTGTGGAAGACTTCGCGCCAGGTGATTTGGCCTTCGGCTCGCTCTCGGGCAATAGTTGTCACCATGATGTTCAGCAAGTCCAGAACCTCAGGATTTTCGATTGGCTTAGCAACCAGGCGAGCCAGAACTTTCTGTGCGTCTTGCTGGCGGTCTTTCAAGCACAGCCATCTCGGCGACTCAGCTAACATGGGTAGCATCCCGGCAGTTCCGAGAGCAAGAGCGCTCTGGAAGCCCAGGGGAAAGCGCCAGCTGACCGGGTCGTTGGGAATGTAAGTGAAGCCGAAATTCATCCAGTTGGTTAAGACGAAGCCGAAGACGAGGAACGTCAGCTGGATGGCGACAAGCTTCCCGCGGAGAGAAGGCTTGCAAGTCTCGCTCTGCCACATTGGGATGGTCGTGGTATTGACGCCGATGCCGAGACCTCCAATCACTCGGCCGACAATCATGTGGACGAGTGTGTGGGATGTAGCTTGGAGAATCCCACCAACGAGCAGGAAGGCACAGCCTAAAGCGATGGACTTCCTTCGTCCTAAGATGTCGCCAATACCCAAACTGAGGAGGGCTCCGAAAACGCATCCGATGGTGTATGTCGATACCATCTGGCCTTGGATGGTAGTACCAGGGTTATTGAACGTTTGGAGGAGGTTCGGATTGGCTAGCAACCCCCCGAAGACGCCTTGGTCATACCCTACATGAAATTAGCCTTCCCTGGGTCGTAGACGAAAGGAGGATACTTGCCAAACAACATGAATCCGAGGCCACACGAAGCGGTGGTCCCAAAAAGCAACTTTCGTCCTTCAAGTTGAGGAAGCATCATGGTGGTGAACGTTGACAATGGCACGAACGTGGCTCTTTCGGAAAGCGAGGTTATTGAAGACAACATATGAACAATAGTCCAACCAAGATCAATGCACCAAGATCAAACACTTCATCGTCGGCAGATACCATCAACGAGTAATGTGATGCTCCCATCTTCAATCTGTACTCCGGATCAGGCATTCGATTATTCGCAATGCAGACTCGTGATCTTGAATCCTGCAGATAATGACGGGGATAGGTCACAGCAAGGATTTTGACACCGCGGCCCTAGTGTGATCTACAAGATCGGAGTCCGCGGCTATATGCTCGCACCGCGGAGATGTCACAAACCACAAGCCTCTGACCATCGAATACCTGGCCTCAGAGAATAGACCTTGTATTGCGATCAATGTCGATGTACCCGCTGTGTCTTTTGGTGCAGTAACAGCGGGTGGCCACGCTTTCTCTGACCAAACCAACGCAAGGAAATTAGAAAAAGCGCCAACGATCGTCCACGTGAGTTGTTGATTCTAAGACAGCTCCGTGACGGTGATACCAAAGCCATGCGCAGCATCATATGTCTGCAATACGGAAGCCTCTCTCGAGAGACAGCTCTTTAGACATGCATCACGCATGGTCTCCCAAGGCTTCCACCAAGATCTTAATATGCCCTGCCGCATTACCGACCAACTCCCCAAACCCACCCTCAATCGCCTCCCCCAGCGGGACAACAGCCGTAACCAACCTCTCAACCATCTCTGCCTCCTCACCCAAAAGCCGCATGACCTCCTCGAAATCCTGCGGCGTATAAGCATTCCCACCCATGAGATACTTCTCCCCAACGACCAAACTGTTCAGATCGATCTTGAGAGCCTTATCGTGAATGGCGACGTTGAAAATCGTGCCGCCAGGCTTGGTGCATTCGATCGCCGTGTCGAGGGTGCTCTGTGAGCCGCATGCGTCGAAAGATACGTGCGCGCCTGAGCCCATTTCGCTACGGACTGCGGAGAGGACTGAATTTTGTTTGCTTGCAAAGGTGGATTCGGTCGGACTGTCGTGCGGTGATACGCCGGCTAGTGGGTTGACGACCATGTTGGCGCCGAATGTCTTCGCTTGAGCGGACCGCGATTCGGTGATTTCGCTGGCGACAATGATGCCGGCGCCCTTCGCCCGTAGCAATAAGATGAGTGCGCAGCCGATTGGACCGGTGCCTAAAACCAACACGTTCTGGCCGGCCCTGAAACCGGAAATCCTGATCATATGCGCAGCAACAGCTAGCGGTTCCGCCAGACTCGCGAGCTTCAAAGAGACGTTGTCAGGTAGTGAGATAAGAGCCATAGGCTTGACGACAATCTGCTCTGCAAACCCGCCCTGACCCTGAGCGAGACCATAGAAAGCCAATCGTTCGCAGCGGTTCTGGCATCCAAGAAGACATTGCTCGCAAGGCTGCTGCCCATAGTGGCGATCGTCCAGAGCTGGGTTTACAGCGACTTTCTGCCCGACGGTGAACGAAGAGACATTACTTCCGACTTCAGCGATGGTGCCGCTGAATTCATGGCCGAGCGTGACTGGGAGTTGCGCGCCGGTGTGTATACTGATGCTTCCTTTGGGAGGGAGGAAGATGGGACCGGCCAGGTATTCGTGAAGGTCGGTGCCGCATGTACCACAGTAGGCGATTTTGAGTCTAACTTCGTCGGCGCCGCACTCTCTGTTCTTGTATCAGCGCGTGCGAATACGAGGGCGACGTGTTGTCGACTTACGGGATTGGTATGCTGTCCAGGCGGATGTCGCCACGTCCGTGGAATCTTACGGCTTGCATCGGTGGCATTGTTGCGTATGTAACCTGGTATCTGAGGCGACGTCAACGATATTACCTGTAGTAGATTATGAATGCCTTAGCTCAATTGTTCATCTCGTGATGCTGATCATCGCATCCCGTGTCGAGTTGGAAGTAGCCGCGGCTATATGAAAGCCCAAAGCAGTGAGCTGGCTCGGCAGTGACGGAGCTGGCCAGACGATCGCACGTGAGCACCCACATGAGACGAGGGTGTGAGAATAAAATTCCTTTCAAACCATTCGATTAGAAGGCTCGGTATCAACAAGGTAAAGGGAACAAAAAAAAAATTGGCTAGCTGTACACAAAAATCCTCTTCCTCTTTCTTGGAAAGAGATCCAAAATGACCTCCACATACACAATCCTTCAACTAAACTCCTCCGACATAATACATCTAGTACTTGCGGGCGAAAGGAGGGACGTTGGGGCACTCGTTCTCATCAAGAGTGGTGCCGACGACCTCACGGTAGCCGAGCTTGGTCTCACCGTGAGGCTTCTTCTGCCAGGTGAGAGTGTGCTTCATCCAGTTCTCGTCGTCACGGTCGGGGTAGTCCTCACGGGCGTGAGCACCACGAGACTCCTTGCGGTTGGCGGCGGCCTCGGCGGTCTGAACGGCGCAAGTGAGAAGGTTGCGAAGCTCGAGGGTCTCGACGAGGTCAGAGTTCCAGATCATGCTGCGGTCCTTGGTGCCGACCTGGGAGAACATCTGGTCGACGTCGTGGATCCTGAGAAATAATGTTAGTTGATGTTCGTATGTGGTATCAAGCAGAATATAGCTGAAACTTACTTCTTGACACCCTCCTGGAGAGACTCCTCAGTCCTGAAGACGGAAACGTCGCTCTGCATGACCTTCTGCATGGCGTTGCGGACCTCGTTGGTGCTCTTGGGGCCGTCGGCAGTGCGGATCTCGTCAACGGTCTGGATGGCCTCGGCGCCAGCAGCAGCATCAAGAGGCTTGTGGGGCTTGCCAGGAGAGAAGTTGTCACGGATGGTGTGGGAAACGGCACGGCCGAAAACGATCAAGTCGAGAAGAGAGTTGGCGCCAAGACGGTTGGCACCGTGGACAGAGACACAGGCGGCTTCACCGCAAGCGAAGAGACCAGGGACGACCTTGTCCTTTCCGGCCTCGTCGACGGTCAGGACCTCACCAGTGTACTTGGTGGGGATACCACCCATGTTGTAGTGGACGGTGGGAAGGACGGGAATGGGCTGCTTGGTAACATCGACACCAGCGAAGATAGAAGCAGTCTCAGAGATACCGGGAAGACGCTCGTGGAGAATCTCGGCGGGCAAGTGGGAGAGCTGGAGGTAGATGTGGTCCTTGTCGGGACCGACACCACGGCCCTCGCGGATCTCCATGGTCATGCTACGGCTGACAACGTCGCGAGAAGCAAGATCCTTGGCGGTAGGGGCGTAACGCTCCATGAAACGCTCACCCTCGCTGTTGAGGAGGTATCCACCCTCACCACGGGAGCCCTCGGTAATCAGGCAGCCAGCGCCGTAGATACCAGTAGGGTGGAACTGAACGAACTCCAGATCCTGGTTGGGAAGACCAGCGCGAGCGACCATAGCCATACCGTCACCAGTGCAAGTGTGGGCGGAAGTGCAAGAGAAGTAAGCACGGCCGTAACCACCGGTGGCAAGGACAGTGTGGTGAGAGCGGAAGCGGTGCAGAGTGCCGTCCTCCTGGTTGTAGGCAATGACACCCTTGCACTCGCCGTCCTCCATGATCAGGTCGATGGCGAAGAACTCAATGAAATAGTTGGTGTTGTGGCGGAGAGACTGGCCGTAGAGAGTGTGCAGAAGAGCGTGTCCAGTACGGTCAGCGGCGGCGCAGCAGCGGTAGGCCTGGCCACCCTTGCCGTAGTCCTGGCTCTGACCACCGAAAGCACGCTGGTAAATCTTGCCGTCGTCGGTACGCGAGAATGGGCAGCCGTAGTTCTCGAGCTCAATGACGGACGCAGGGGCTTCTCTTGTCATGTAGTGAATGGCGTCCTGGTCTCCCAGCCAGTCGGAACCCTTCACGGTGTCGTACATGTGCCACCTCCAGTCATCCTTGTGCATGTTTCCGA
>MSJI02000335.1:0-36661 GCA_001931905.2 Cladosporium sp. IMV 00045 | reverse complement strand
TGGCTGACGGAGAAACTCAACACCATGCGCCCCCTGCAGGAACAGATCGCGCGCGCCGACAGCACCACGTTTCGCTTGGACAGAGAAGACGAATTCAACATGGTGGTGCTCTGCAAAGTCGTCGAATGCTCGATCAGGATGTCGATGTTGAAGCTCCACACCACGGTGCCCCGATCCTCCGGCTTGCGCGGCGCTTTCTGGCCAGCCCACGACCCTGCCCTGTGCAAGGTGAGCCGCATGCATCGCGGCTGCGACAGCGAGTGGAACATGAAGTGCTCCATGACAGCGGCGCAATTGCGCGTGGCGGAGAACTTCTACAGCCTCACGGCCGAAGAGCCACACTTCCGCTTCGTGCACAAGGTCAGGCCGATGGTGCAGGAAACGCACCACATGCTGGAGAACGACAAGGGCGCGCGCGACCTCGTTGACGAGTGTCTTCTCTCCGACTTCTTCGACCTCGCCGTCCTGGCAGACTTACAGCACTGCTTCAATACTTTCCATCCCTACAGCAGATCGTGGGCTCTTGCTGGCGTCCCGAACGATGAGTACCTCAGCGAGGTCGCAGATAGCTTCTGCGACTCCTCCAACGGCCTCAGAGAGGCCGTGGCCGACGCTTGTGAGCTGCTGGACACCTTGGGGAACCCGCTCGACGGCCGATTCAACTACCCGGCCGAAAAGCGTCGCACGGCAGAGACGGTCAAGCAGATGCAGCGCGCCGAGCTCGCTCTGAGCGATTTCTGGAAGGAACTAGCCGCGCTCATGTCATTTTATGGGGTGAGTCTGAACATCACCTCACCAACGATTTGAGCGGGCTGCACATCACGGAGGACTGGAAGGAGGAGCCGACGAAGGCGAAGACGCCACAACGGAAGCCGCCGCGCAGCTCTTCCGACGATTCCGGCTTCCACGACCACCACTTTGGCACGACGCCATTCAGCGTCTCGAAAGAAAACAAGAAGACTGAACTCACCATCTCAGCAAAGGCCAAGCCCAAAACCCGCGGCAAAGCCCACGAAAACAACAACAACAACAACAACAACAATGACGCCAACAACTTACCAACGCTCCCCGCCCTCCCACCCCCAGCACCCACCCCCACCCCCTCTCAGAGCCTCATCCCCATCCCCCACCGCACCTACAAAGTCCTCACCGCGCTCCTCCCCACCTCAAGCACCATCAGCACCGCGCCGCGCGAAATCGCCTGGCGCGAACTCCTGCACGCTTTCAGCAGCCTCGGCCTGATTCCGGAGAAACTTTACGGCAGCGTGTGGATTTTCAAGCCCTTGCCGAAAGGGCACGCGGATTTGAAAGTGGACGTGAGCCGTTCGATTCAGTTCCACGAACCGAAGGATGTGAGGCATGGGGGCAAGATTGATGTGAAGATGGTGAGGAGGTTGGGGGGACGGTTGAAGAGGGTTTTTGGGTGGGGCGGGGAGGGGTTTGTTGATGGAGGGGCTTGATCTTGAAAAAGTCGAGGATGGTGGTTGGAAGGGACTGGACTGACTGGATCGATTGATTGAACTGACTGGTTCGACTGGACCGACTGGACTGATTGAATGGTAGGTTACTCTTTTCTTTTTCTTTTTCTTTTTCTTTTTCTTTTTTTTTTTTTTTTGTTTTTGACGATTGGGATGGGGATTGGTTGGGATGGGTTCGGAGAAGGAGAGCGGTTGGAAAGGGAGGGGGTCTGAGGAGGATTCTAATGATTGAGCAGTTGTGGCCTGGGCATGCCTCAATTGAACGGACGTGAAGGGGAATGGCCATGGCTTGGATGACTCGACGCGATTGGAGATCGTGTTGATTTTGGCTACCAACCAACAAAAAGCCCTCTGGATTTTCGAAAGTTTCGTTTCTGAGGCTTGACTGACCGACTACGAAGAAAACCTACTACTGCACTCACTACTGCGGTCGGTGGAGCTCGTTCAGGCAGCAGGATTCCATTGCGGATTCTGCCGGCTTGCTCTGGATGACGAGGCACACATGCGACGTCTCTTTGCTGTTCAAGGTACTCTTTTTCTTTTCTTTGGGTTTTATGGGGGGATTAATGGCGTGAAGGGTGCAAATCAGCCATTGGAGCTTGCGTGGTCTTTCATTTGAATTCTGCTTGCACGCATTATGGCGTTGTGGCTTGGAGATGATGTAAGATGAAGTTTGATGAAGTTTGATGATTGTACGATACAACAAGGCTACGATGAATACCTAATGCAAGACACGTCCAAATACGATTCTGTGGCTTCCAGTCTTATTGGTGGCACGTCTCCGAGGCGCTGCTGTTTCTCGTAAATGCAAACGTTCATCATAGACTGCCGCGAATGTCGGATATGCGTTGGCTTGGCGTGCAAATGATGAGGAGCGATGAATGAGGCTTGGAGAGCTGACGACTGGGAGGCTTACGTGTGGACGGCATGGAGGAGGAGGGGAGTGGTGTTGGAATCACGACATCTTTGAGACTCCATAAGGCTTTGGATGTATGAGCTACGCGGCTGTGGAAGTCTAAGAGTCATGAGATGGGTGAGGAATTAGGTTTTCGTTGCCGATGTTGCTTGTATCAGAAAGTGTAATCTATGGTCTCTCATGTAGCTTTTGTCGGGTACATATGTACATGTTTATTTGCAACATTACACCAGCAATGGGATCACTATTAGCATGTATGCATGTCCTGTCAGATTTCCTCCCAGGCAGCCGGATAGCCATTCACAGTCAGCGAGCCCCTGCTCCTCTTCCTCCGGATGGCACTTCGCATTCTTTCGGGTGGTTCGACTGTTGTTGCCAAAGATAGAACAGAGGATGGCGGATGGCGGATGGCGGATTGCGAGGCGGGGAGGGAGAAGAAAGAGTGGAGACATACAATTGGACCGTCATAGCCGCACTGCAAGTCATGCATGGATATGATGTTTGTCATGCTTCATGATTGGTTGATTCGTCTTAGTTTCCTCACTGACTATATGGCATCCGCGTGGCCATGCGAACTGCTGCTTCATACAGCGAGACAGCTTCCACGCAAGACATTTCGCCTCACCCGGCACTGCCTCGTGGAGACTGTTGCTGAGCACCTGCCTGCCTTCTGCTGCTGGCCAAGCCTCCCAAGGCGACGACATTCTTCCTCCCCTCCGTCTTCCGGCAAGGGAAAGGTGATTGCCATCCTCGATTATTCTTATTATTCCTACCCTTCCCACCCTACCAATCTCCCTTCTCTTATGTGTCGTCGCATCCACCACCACCACCATCTTCCCCGACAGACCCTTCTTCTACTCCAAACGTCACTGCAGGAAAGCTCGGTGAAACACGGTTGACCTCACTTCCCGTGTTTGCCTGTCTCTGATTTGATCCCTCCACGTGCCTCTTCACAATCTCTTCGCAGAGCCGCTGTCGCATCGAAACCACCGTACCCTCTGCTCAACCCATCGCCCGACGCGACTGCTCCACCACCAACGACCATGCTCGACGAGAATCTACCCGCCTTCTTCCTCAGACCCTCGCCCGACGGCATCAAACACCACCGCGCATTCTACCTCTCGCATCACGGCTCCGACCCCGAACCGGCCTACGCCTTGCAACACGCCGACCCGGCATCTCCCTCCGCCAGCCACAAGAACTGCTACGCCGCCGCCCTCTTCGACGCCTACAACCGCGAAGTACTCTACGGTGAAGTCCTCGCGCGCCCTCTCTGGAACCAACCGACCTTGTCGCAAGAGGAGATTCGACGGAATGGAGGAGTCCCACCTCCGCCTCTGCCAGTGCTTCCGCACGATTTCTACGTCCAACTGTACAACCCCGACCAGCAGATCAAATGCGAGGTGAAGGAGGGCAAGTGGGGTTCCAGTGATAGCTACGAGTTCAGCATGCCCGAGACTTCGTTCAGGACGCCTTCCGCCAGCAATCTGGACAAGGGTCAGGACGACCCTTCCAGTCTTGCCGTCACGCCCAAGATCAACTTTGTCTGGCGCAAGGAGAGCAGGTTGAGCAAGGACTTCACCTGCTACATGACCGGCAAGAGCACGGACACGGAGAAGAAGAAGTCGAAGAAGGACCCGGACATCGCCATCGCGCTGTGGAGGAGCTTGCGAGAGATGACCATCTACGAGTCGAACCTCGGCAGGGTCGACATCGAAGACCCCAAGGGCCTGGAAGTCGTCCTCCTCCTCAGCGCCGTCGTGGTCAAAGACCTCTACTTCTCCAGCAAAGACCGCATGGGCGAAGTCTTCAACATCACCGACACCGGTCCACACAAGCTCATCCCCGGCGGCCGCAAACTCTCCAATCCACCCGCGACACACCCCTCCATCGCCCCACCGCGCACCACCCTCGCGCCCGCCGTCCAACCCCCCACTCCAAACGACATCAAACGCACCTCCCTCCCGCGCCTACAAACAACGCCTCCCAACTCCCAATCTCGCCCTCCCCCACTCGCCGACCCCCGCGCCCAATGGGAATTAGACGCCGAAACCGCCCGCCTGCGCGCGCAAGCACAAGCCGAAGCTCGCGCCTCGGAACGCCAACGCCTCGAGCGCGAAAAAGCCGACGAAGCCGAGCGCCGCCGCTTGCAGCGCATGGTCGAGGAAGAAGAACGCCAAGCCCGCCGCAAGCAAGCCGACATCGAGCGCGAAACAGACCGCTTGCGAAGGAAATACGGCGTCACGCCCTCGCCTGCGCCTGCGCCGCCCGCCCGCCCTTCGCGCCAGAGATACAACGGCTCGCACATGCAGACCATCCCGCAGCACTCTCTCGCGCCGCCGGTGACGTCTTCGTCGTCGCGCCCGCGCACCAGCAGCGGTGGCGGTGGTGGTGGGGCCAGGATGGGCAGTAATGGGCTGTACATCAACCCTTCGGCCAGCTCGAGCGCGGTCGTCATGTCGGGCGCGAACCCGGGGACGAAGCCTGGCGGTCTGAAGCCGCAGAAGAAGAAGAGCAGTTTCTTCGGCCTGAGGAGTTCGAGCGATGATGGAGAGCAGAGGAGGTTGGCGAAGAAGAGTTCGGCCATGTGGTGATTTGCGATTTTGCGTGGGATTGGTAGTGTGGTTGTTGGAGCTGGAGGTGGAGGTGATGTGGTTCGCACCTTTGGTGCTATTTTTCCATCGTCTGTTTTGGTTGCTTAGCGTGGAGTTTTTCTGGATACCCACATCATATATATCTTTCTTTTTGTTTTCTTTTTTTCCCTCATGGATCTGCATTATCAATATCATACAAACTAGGACGTTCAATGCATGTGAGTGCGATTCCTACCATCTTCCATCTGGCGTGATAATCTTCTTCACACCAACGTGACGCGTATATCACCACGCTAGGGATGGGAACGAAGAAATGCGCCGAGGCGATCAACTCTTTCTCCTATTCTGGAAATGTCCGTTTTCCTTTCGCGGTGTCGACTCACTTCTGGGCCGCTTTTGTTTGGAAAAATTGGACCAAGAAGAAGCTTGGTCGGATGTCGAACGGGATGGGACAGGGAGAGCGCTGGGGTTAAATGTTGAATCGTTTGGGTGTGGGTTCTGTTTGTGATATGCTGTTCGTTATGATTGATATTGTTTAACATTGTTGTCACTTCGTTTTTCTTTCGATGTCGCTGCGACGACGCGACGACGTGAAGCGACGGTTGAGGTGTGATGTAGGAGATCGTTGATTCATCGAGTTCCAAGCTGGTTTGATTGTCCCACATGTACTTGGGATATATCACCACAACGAGCCAGAACTCCACGCTCGGTGCGCAGAGAGAGAGAAAGAGGACTCGTGCGGTTTCCAACTCGGGACAAATGTGTTTCTCTTCTGCCTCATAGGCAATGATCTCATCAGCCACATGTTCAGAGCAAGGCATGCGGGAATGGAAAGCATCATCAATCGATGAGGATGGGCAGGGTGAAGTGGAAAACCCTAACCCTATTTACCCCAACTCATCATTCATCGTGTAGCAACCTTTTATCTTTGACCCCCCATATCCATCATGAATGAATCACGTAGACTTGCTCACGCCTGATAGGAAGGACCGTGGTCAAGACAAACCAAATGCCCAGCGAACCGCAAGGTGAGAAGAAAACGCAAAGAGACCTGGATCCGTAGTGGATGAAGTCAAGCCAACAAAATCGCCACCCACCTCCTGCCCAACTCCCTCCTCGCCCTCTCTGCCCTCGCCCTCTCTGCCTCAACTTCCGTCCCCTCCTTCCCTTGCATCACGTCAATTACAATCTCCAACGCAATCCCAATCCCCGGCGGTCCGCGCCCTCCTCCTCCCTCCATCTCCGCAGCGCGCACGCAGAAGTCCACGCTGCGCGTGATATTCTGCACTCTGCGCAGCCAGGTTTCTTGCCTCGCGTGCGTGAGGAAGTGCGTTGTGCGGGGCGTGGAGGGGAGGAGGGAGGCGAGCGTGCTGGGGAAGTGCGTGCGCAAGGTTGTGTGGAGGGTGGTGAGGGCGGAGCAGACCATTGTTTGTGTGGACCAGTGGAGGGTTAGGAGGGAGGCTGTGGGGAGGGAGGGGAAGTGGAGGGGTGGTTCTTTTGAAGACTCTTCGTCTTCGTCTTCGAGTTGCTTTCCGGCTCCCCAGTAGAGCCTCTCACCCCGCTCTGCTGCGGCTGCTTCGAACTCGGCGTAGAGGGACGTGAGATCGGCGTCGATGTCGAGCAGGCGGCTGAGGATTGTTAGGAGGGTTGGAAGGGTTTGCTGCAGGGACTTGTGGTGCAGCGTTTCGGCTTCGTGGAGGAGTTGGGGGCCGCGGGCGAGGATGTCTGCGAGGCGGTTGAAGTCGTCTTTCGGGTGGATTTGCCAGGGGACGGTGCACCATTCGCGCGTGCAGAGGAAGTTGGGCAGGCGTTGCTCGTAGGCGTAGAAGATCTGAGTTGGGAAAGAGGAGAGGTGTTAGAGTCGTCTGAGCTTTTTGGGATTGGGGTTGGGTTGGTAGGGAATGCAGGGAGGACGCAAGCATTTTTTGAAGGCACCACATGACACTCACCCCATGCAGGCGAAGAGCGAGAAACAACTCATGCCCAACACCCTCTCTGTGCATGTTGGCCCCTCGCATCTGAAGCAGATTGACGCTCGCCCTTCTATGCCATTCGTACGCCGCGCGACACTTGTCAGGACACTGGATGACCTCAAACACCGCCAAGGCAAGACAAGCACCCAGCGTCTCATCTTCAAGAATAGCACCCGGCCTCCGCAACGCGATGCGCACTTCGCTCAGACCCTGAGCGTACAAGTGGCGACTGAAATCGATCAGGGACGGGTTGTTGGCGGCATCTCCACTCGCCAGCCAGGCGGCGCAGCAGGCCAGTGGTGAGGCTTTCAGTTCGGCGGTGCTGGTGGCGAAGTTTTGCAGGGTGGGGATCCAGATTCGGATGAGGCTCGTGTCGTCGGTGGGTTGGGTGTTGAAGTGTTGGAGGGCGTGGGAGAGGAGTTGTTGTTGCATGGGAAGGAGGTTGGAGAGCTGTTGTGGTATTGAGGGAGTGAGAGATCCTGAGATGATGGCAGGTGGTGGTGGTGGTGGTGGTGGTGGTGTTGATCTAGTTTGTACCATCGTCCAGTCTGAGGGAGGTTGCATGAACAATTCATCCTCGGGTGTACCATTGCTTAGAGGCGTGTTCACCTCTTGCACATGATCCGGACTAGTTTTGGCCCTGCGTTGCTTGATATGACCAGGACTAGGCTTCCGATATACTGTTTTGTGACTTCCAGGATCGTTGACGACAAATGTGAAAGCATTTGGGAATCGACAGTCCCGCTTTTCTTGCTTGCATTGTGAACAAGTCGGTCGTCCCAGATCACACTGTTCCGAATGAGCTGGCATCTAACCAGTCGAGAAATAGTCAAACGTACCGCTAGTCGACGCTTCTTGCACGCTTCGCAGGCGTGTGATCGTCTCGGGACGCCGACCATTCTGTGAAGAGGCGAAATTACCACCGAGGGAATTCGATGAGATTGTGGAGATCATGCTGGTGAAGATTGAAGCCGTTTCTGGTCTCATTCTGAAAAGAAACGGTGTAAGCGTTTCTTCATACCGTGCTATGGTTCGAGGTGGATCCTGTCACGTTGGTGCTAGTCTCAATGTGGTCATATTCCAGCTCAGCCGTTTGGGGACGTACCGCTCGCTTTCGCTTTCATTGGTCTGCCTTAACTGCATTGTCTGCCTTATATTTGGCTTTAGGGCCTCTAACCACACTAGGTATCATTGGCTTGATGTGGGAGCAGACGCTTTCAGCGCCGTTGAAAATATGAGTGAGCTTCTTTGCGAGAAGGTCGTCGATGGAAATGCTTAAATATCTAGGTCGGTCGTCTGTCATGGCGAAGGTGATACCTTCCTCGCATTGCGACCAATATTTGACTATTCGTTGTACCAACAACATTGTTGAAACCCGTCAATATGCTATCTGCTCTGGCATCCGTCGGAACAGCGACTCTCTGCTTTTATATCCCGGCCTTGATCACATCATGCCTTTTGTGTTACAAACAGCTGAGATCTCCAGCACCGGCAGCATGGGTTTTGATGGTCTTCGCCTGCTTGAGTGAGTGACAAGTCTTCGATACTGCAATACAAATTACTGACAAGTTCATAGTTCGCATTACGGGCGCAGTGCTATCGTTCCTCTATCCCAGCAACAACCTTGGAATAGACGCAGCCATTTTCGCTCTCCTCAGCGCCGGAGGTTTACCCTTGCTGTTGATCATGACCCTCCTATTAAACATCATGTACGTGGCCCAAATAGTTCTGCCCCAATCCTTCGGACACAATCGATACTAACGATCATGCAGCAAGAAAATCGATTCCCCCAACGCCAAAGCGTCCCACTACGGCATCGTCATCCTTCGCCTCATCTTCCTTGGAACACTAGTGTTGACAATCGCCGGTGTGCGGATGGGAGTTCAGCTCGACAACCCGAGCGTGATGGAGATCGGGAACGGATTAGCTGAGGCTGGATCGATCATGGCGTTCGTCTTGCTCACACTCTGCGTTGGCGGCGAGGTGTTCGTCTGGGTGAGGCATGGCAATGCTTTGTCATGCAGTAGTCGCAAGGTATGCGAATTCCACAATGTTGGAGACTTGTGAAGGAATGAATGATTGCTGACGAATACCTCCAGGTCTTGACTGGAAACTTGATCGCAAGCATGTTCCCGCTTGTTAGACTCGTCTATTTTTGTCTCGCCATGTTTAACGCAGACGATGTAAAGTTGATTTGGAACCCTCTCACAGGATCCGTGGCGGCATTGGTGTGCATGGCCTTACTCCCGGAGTTTTTCGTCCTGGTGGTATATGCCTGGGTTGGGTTTACTATCGATGTTTCAAAACACGATAAACAGAGCACGCGCGACAGAACGCAGCAACAAACATGGAACAAGGTCGATAATGACGGAAGATTGGCATAAACAAGAAGATGTTATTATCACGGACTCGTGAGCTGTAGACTATCATTACCCCTTTCCCTATGTATTGATACTTTTATTAACGGCAAATCTGTATGTGCCTGTTTTGAGCGGGGGTTTCCCCATATACTTTTTAGCTGGACTCAGCCTGCAAGAACTTCCACAGCCTTCCAAACTCGGTCTCCTCGCCATGCGCGAGAAGCTCGTGGGGATCGCCCTTCTCTACGATCTTGCCGCCATCGAGCACGATGACGCTGTCGTGGTCGAGGATGCTCTCCAAGCGATGGGCGACGGTGATGATGGTCTGGCTGCCGAAGTTCTGTCGGATAACCTTCTGCATGATCTCGTCGGTGTGCTCGTCGACCGTGCTGGTGGCTTCGTCTAGAATGAGAATCTGACTGGGGTTGAGGAGCGCGCGCGCAAGACAGAAGAGCTGCTTTTGACCCTGCGACAGGTGGAGTTCGGAGATGTCGCCGTCCAGACCGTCGGAGCCCTTCTCTTCGATCAACTCGAGGAGAGACACGATGTCGAGTGCGTCACAAATGGCGTCGATGCCGTGCACGCCTCGAGGATCGATGTTGTCGCGGACGCTGCCTTGGATGAAGACGCCGTCTTGGGTGATCGAGTTGATGCGAGAGCGAATGTCGTGGCGCGGCAGCTGGGAGATGTCGATGCCATCGATCAAGATTTGACCGGCGCTGAGATCGAGCATGCGGAAGAGGGTCATGGCGAGGGATGATTTTCCACTGAGAAGTATGTTAGTATTGGAAGAAGATGATGGCACAAAAAGAGTATTGCTTACCTTCCGGTACGACCGCAGAGACCAATCTTCTCACCAGGCTCAATTGTGAAGGAAACCTGGTTAATGGCAAGGTGAGTTTGCGAGTACCCGGCGGAGATCTTGTCGAATTCAATCTTGCCCTCCTCAGGCCAGTTAGCAGGCAGAACGTAGCCGCCGCCTTCGGTCTGCGCCTCTTGCGGAGTCTTCTCAGCATACTCCTTGATTCTGGCAATCGAACCAATGTGGGTCTCCAGGTTCGTCCAGAACTGAATCAACATCTTGATGCTCTGGGTGAACAAGACAACGTTGTAGAGAGCGACACCCATGTAGGCAGTGTCAGTACCGTCCAGTGTGGCGACAAGGACCATCAGGATGACCGCGATGCCTGCAACCATAAGGTCAAGCGTCAGACTGAGCCAGCGTTGGATCGCGTTCATCATGTAGAAGGGCCTTTGAGAGTATTCCAGAAGCTCGTAATTCTTCTCTTCCATAGGAGCTTGCCAGCCGAATGCGCGGATCGACGGCAGACCCTTGAGGGTATCGGTGAAATGAGCGAAAAGAGGCGCCTTGGCCTCGATGTCAAGTAGACGTAGTTGGCGGGAGGTGCGGAGGTAGACCCTCTGGATGCAATAGAGGAAGGCGAAAAGGAAAGGGAAAGAGATCGCGGCGTACGACGCGGCAACACCAACGAGAATAATTTGAGCCAGGCAAAGGAAACCAGTGGCGACAACGTTGATAGCGGCCACAGGGAGATCCATGTCAATCAGTTGCAAATCCTGACTGAAACGGTTCAGAATGCTGCCAGTGTCTGTGATGGAGAGGAAAGACATCTTGGCTCCAAGGGTCGTCTGCAGCAAGACTTTGTGGAAGTTGGCACCAGAGATGGGCACCATCGTGACGATGAGTTGGTAAGATCCAGCAATAAGGGCGATCATCGCGATGAAGCCGAGCATGGCATAAATGCCCATGTAGTAGTTCTCTTCGCCGACAGGATCAGCTGATTGGGCCCACCATTTGAGCCAGATACTAGGGAAAGACAAGCAGAAGACGAATCCAGCCATGGCCACAATAAAGATCATGGTGGCAACCCAGCCGACAGAGTGAACGTAATACATATAAGTTGCGATGTCGCCTTCTTGTCGAGTCTTGTCGTGTTCTTTGACAGCTTCCTCTTTGTTGAGGGGGACCTTGGCCACAGTTGGGACAACCGCAATGGCAGGCTCGAATGTCCAGTCAGGCAGGCTCAGAGCGTAAGAGGCAACGTAACCACCTGACTTGTCGAGGGTGTCAAAATCACCAGCTTCAGAGACGTGACCCTCACCATCGAGAGAAATGATTTGATCGGCGTAAGGAACGCGCTTGACGGAGGAGGACGCCACAATGACTGTAGCGCCGATCTCGCGAAGCAAACCGGAGGTACCTAGCAAGTTGTGGAAGATCTGATTCTCTGTAGAGGCATCCAGTCCGCTGAAAGGATCGTCCAGCATGATGAGGGTCTTGCGAGAGTAGATAGCACGAGCGAGGGCAATGCGCTGGCTTTGACCACCACTGAGCGCAGTACCTCCGCTGCCAATGATTGTATCCTCGCCCGCAGATATTTGCTCAAGATCCTTGTTCAGAGCACAAGCACGCAGAACAGTCGTGTACCACCGCTCGTCATATTCCAGCATGGCAGTGATACTATCGCGAATGCTGACGTTCATGTGCCAAGGTGACTGGGAGCAGTATGCCATAGAGTCAACCTGTGCCTTTATTGATCCTCCCATGCAGGGTACTTCACCCAGCAAAGCCTGGAGGAGAGTCGATTTACCACAACCAGAAGGCCCGACAAGCATGTTGAAAGATCCAGGGACGATTTTGAGGGAGACATCCTTGAGAATTGGCTCCTTCTCGGTGTCCCAACCGAAGCTACCGTTGTCAATGCTGAGTGCCTCAAGGCCTGACAAAGGAACAAAGGGGTTCTCCGCCTTTTGTGGCTTGTTGCCCAGTTCAATATCGCCTTCATCAGAAGCGGCCGAGACAGCACTCAAGCTGAAGTGACCTTTCTTGGGCTGCGGCGAAGCAGCCGCCGGCGTGCGGGCGGACTGCACTTCCTCTTTGTTCAGGAACTCTTCGATACGGCCAAAGGACCCAGCAGATGCGGCAAATTGCATCAGAGCCATGACCAGAGTCAGAAGAGGGTCGGTTCCGAGAGCAAAAATCGAGAGCGATGTGTAAATTTCGGATGTAGAAATAGCACCGTTGGAGAGCCCTACGAAAGTGCCGATGGTGGCGATGGGAGAGAAAACGCGAGCCAGCCAAGCAAAGGTCATGTTGACAACAAGCAGATTCCTGAATGTTGTCGAGTCACGCATCTCGTCCATTCGAAGACCATGCACAGAATTGATCAACACGTTCTCCAGGCCCATCATCTTGATGCCCTTAAGCGAGCCGAGCATATTACCAGTAGACGAGAGACGCTTTTCAATCGCCTTGAGCCAGTTGGCTTGGTGCTGTCCGATACCTCCCATTGCAACGAGGGAAGCAAGCAGTGCAAAGACCATAACACCAACGTTGACTGCAACGGCAACGCCCAGTTCTTGCTGGAGAAGGAAGATGGCCAAGCCAATCTCGATCGGGTTGGCCCACATATCGGTGATGGTGGACCATCCTTGAACGATACGTTCGACATCCGCGCTCATGAGGGTGACGGAGTTGGCCGGGTCGGCGTCTGTGAGTGAAAGACCCGTTGACTTGCGATAGATCATCGAGATAAGGCCTCCGCGAAGCATGGTGATTGCTCGATATGTGCGGTGTTGGTGCTGGCTGAGAGTGACTGCCATACCAGTGTAAACTAGGAAATACGCTCCGATGAGAGCGTACCCGACGTTATTGTTGTACTGCGTGTCCTCATTTTCCGATACTGCAAGGGCACGCTTCAACAGCACCGGCTGGGCAAAGGTGAAGCCAATGAGAGCCAGACGAGCTGGCGCGGCAGATAAAAGGGGCCACTTGAGAGTGGTAATGGCGGTACCCAAGAGTGACGCCTTTCCTTGGGCTTTGTTGGCATCCCAAGAGCTTGACAACATCTGATAGCTGTTCTTTGCGCTCAGGCTTTGGTCCAAGTACGGCATGTCCGAGACTTCGAGGGTGCTAGAGTAGCCACGAATGAAAGTTGGGTTGATCCACCAGAACAAGGCCCGGTTGACCATATCAGCTCGGGCTTCGGGGCTGGCATCATAGTAGGGCGACTCAGGAATTCGGCTCTTAGGCAAGGCTTCAACAACGAAAAGACAGATCTTAACGACGAAGACCAGGGCGTAAAGAATGGAGATGCCATTTGACTGTCCAGAGTAGCTTTCACGCAGCCACAACGTCCGAACGCAGGCGATGTCGCAAAGGAGAGTGACGAACAGATAGAATTGGTGAAGTAATGAAGGACGAACAGATCGGCTGTGTTCCAGAAAAGAGACGAATCCAAGAAAAAGACAGCAAACACCGGCTACCGCGTTTATTGCGACAGAGCCTTGTGTGCTTGTTGAATCTGGTGCTGCCCAAAGTCCAGCTAGAGCAAAGTAGAATACGGCAACGCAAGTCCAGAAAAACTAGTAATGAGCTTGTCAGTCTGTGTTCACTTCGATGGTGGGATACCTGTAGGCGGACGTACAGCCTTAAAACCAACGAGCAATTTCGATGCAGTCGTGACTGGCTTTTTCAACAACGATGTGAGGCGAAAAAGAGCAATCAATGTTGCCAATGCGATCGGCAAGAGAACAAGAATGGTCTCTTCAAAGAGAAGTGGAAAGTCGAAGCCGCCACGGCATTCGTGTGCGTACAACTGCACAGTGTTGTCGATGCTAAGGCAGTCCGCCATCCTGAATGATCAGGTAAGGATTTTTGAAAAGGATAGAATATTGGTCAGTATCATATGGCCCCAGGCTTCCCCATCTGGTCTCCAAGGCTTCTGGTATGAAAGAGTCGAGGCAGCAAAGACAAGCCTGTGGCAACGAAAGACTGGACTTTCGGCTGAGCACCGATGAGCAACGAATCCCCCACTGACCAAGGTGCCGGGCGTGAAGGACGCCACAAGCATGAGTGATCGACGTCGATCTCATGCTTGCCATGTCCTCATCGGGGTAGTAGGGCCAGGGGCAGATGGTATTTGAGATGAATAGTGGGACGACAGAGCCCAGGCGAACGGTGGATTTTCCGACGTAGCAGCAGCGCTAGGAGGGATGTGACATTAGCGTCCACTAGCAAGGTGGTTGACAAGACCAAGAGACCTATGTTATTATTCATGGTTGAGCTTGGGGGGGCGGGAGAGAACGAGAGTTGATCCCCAGCTAAAAATTCCCGGTGAGCACCAAGCGACATCCAAGCGCTTGTGCTACGGAGATAGCTTGCCAAGTACCTGTCGATCGGTGGGTCCTACCACGCACGCCGCGCACGTTTGCCGCTCAGACGTTCCTGCGGCTGTGGAAGTTGAGATGAAGAGAAAATCAGTTGGTCTCCGACTCCGAAACTTGCAGTGTTGATCAACCTTCACATCATCGGCGGTCCATTCCGTCGATTCAGTCCGTTGAATCGCAACGACTCTTCGTCCCTTGTCGCAGGTGCCTCCAAGCCTCCAAGCCGCCATCGTACGCTTCACCGTTTGCACGCTCGACAAGCGACGGGTCGTCTGAGGCTCAGCTATAGTGAGGCCTCCATAATGGCCATCGGCTCGTATACGCCCGGATCCGACCAGTTGGTTTGTCTCTCGGTTGCGATCGCGTTGCAGATCGATTTGCGCAGGGGAAAATAGGGCTAGCTGGTTGTAAGCAAAGCGTGCAAGCGATTAACGACAGGGGACTGACGCAGGGGCCCGCTCTACTTTTGATGTCGACCCGACAATTCTCCCCTGCTACATCCTCTTCCAGCCTTGGAACCCACCTACATGCGCGTTTGGCCCACGGGACGAGGCGTCATGGTTTGCGGCCCGCTCGCTCTATACAGACGGACTCAAAGACGGCAGAGCTAATGCTGCGCTCCAAGCATGCCATTGTTCACCCTCATCTCGGCGCTCCATGGCTTACAACAGCCATCTTGTCACTGTGGAGACTGTCAAATGCCTCCGTGCTACTCAGCCATGGGGAATGGGCCCAATAGGCCATACTTGCCGGAAACGGCGGCACCAGTGCGACGCCGCTTGCGAGCCTAAGGATAATTTGAGAAATTCAGCACCCATGGCATTTGATCTGCTCGATCGAGGTTCATCTGAACGGAAGTGGCAACCCCTTGGGAGTTACCGAAGCATCTTTTGTCGCTTTCTTTGTGATCAGTCCTACGACCTTGTCTCGATCACCTACTTGTACATACATGTACTCTATCATTTACTTGTAACGCCCATGCTGGACGAATAATAATATACTAATACACAAAAACCGACACGATGGAGCAATCAGTGCAGTGTTGTCTACCTTCTTTCCCTAATCCCACAAACAAAGGCATTACCAGCAGAACCCCGGCATCTGTACCGGTATCTCTACCTGAAAACGACCTCGACCTCCTCAGAAAAACCTACCAGACCACCACTACCATCGATGTCCTGCTCATTAAGGCTTGGGCCATTGTCCTGCGCTGCTACATCGGCTCAGACGAAATCGCTTTTGGCTACCAGCGAGAGCAGCCAGGTCAAGAACAGACTGTGCAGAGCAATGTTGTTTCTGTCAGCTTATCAGACGACGACGACTTGACAGAGCTGCGACGACGAGAAATCCCGATTACCAACATCGAGAATGACCAGCTTGACTTCCAATCATTCAACACCGTGTTCTTGAGACAACATGAAAAAGAAGATATCGATGCTTCTTCCGACTTGACTTCTACCATCCACGAAAATTGCCGTATTCGATTTTGCATCGAAGATGTGTTCGGCCTCCCCTCGCTTAATCTGGAATATTGGCGCGATGAAATGTCTACTGGTCATGTGACTTGCATTGCTCAAGTATTGAGCCAGGTCATCAACCAGTTGCTCGCCCACAGCGATCGTCGCGTGGGCCAACTCGACTTCTTCACCCCCCAAGACAGCAGGCGTGTTGCTAGATGGAACACCGCCATGCCTCCGACCCGCAACCAATGTATTCACAGCATCGTCCAGAGACAATGCCGCAAATGGCCCGTAAAGGAAGCTGTTTGTGCTTGGGACGGTAGCTTTACTTTCGGCGAACTGGATTCTCTGACATCTCGACTGGCAAGCTACCTGCAGAGTCAGGGTGTAGGACCTGAGACGATGGTTCCCCTGTGCTTTGAAAAAACCGTACGTGAGCCAAATCCGCTGTACTATGCCCATGAAGCTAACAAATGTAACAGAAATGGTACATCATTGCGGTCTATGCGGTGCTGAAGGCGGGCGGCGCTTTTGTTCCCCTGGATCCCTCACACCCGGAATCTCGCCTGCGATCATTAATCGAGAAAGTTGGAGCCAAGGTTGTCTTGACTTCACCTGAACAGCAGTCGAAGGTGGCTCTTGCCACTGCCCAACCTGTAATTGCCGTGGACGATGATCTGCTTTCCAAGTGTTCCTCATTGGTTGTCAACGACATCGTCCAGCCCGACAACGCGGCTTACGTTATTTTCACCTCTGGATCAACTGGCGAGCCTAAGGGAACGCTTGTGGAGCACCGCGCTTTTGCATCAAGCTCTCTTGCTCATACACCCGCCCTGCGTTTGGAGTCAGAAACTCGAACTCTTCAATTCGCCGCTCACACATTCGATGCCAGTCTGGTCGATATCCTGAGTGTGCTCATGAACGGCGGAACAGTTTGCATTCCCAGCGAGGAGTCACGCATCAACGACCTCGCTGGAGCCATCAATGACTTGCGGTGCAATTACATCGGACTGACACCGTCAGTGATCGAGTTCTTGACCCCTGTCATGATCCCACATGTACACACTGTTTGCTTGGCCGGTGAGGCTATGTCGATCAACCACAGGAACACTTGGTGTCATCTCAATCTCGTCAATGGCTTTGGACCGACAGAGACCTCTATCACCTCAGCGGGAAATCCCAACGTTACTCGTGAGACTGATGTGAAGGACATTGGGCTTCCAGTTGGAGGGCGCTGCTGGATTGTCGATCCGCACGATCATCATCGGATGATGCCTGTCGGTATGTTGTGATGACAAATCTTGCTTTGTCGTGGTTCTTTCATATACTGACATTGATAAAAGGTGCTGTTGGCGAGATGCTGGTAGAAGGCCCTTCTATGGCGAGAGGCTATCTGAACAACCCGGAGAAGACAGCCGAAGCTTTTATATATGCTCCCAGGTGGGCAACAGACAGCAACGAAGCTGGCGAGAAGCGACGATTCTACAAGAGTGGAGATCTGGTAAGATATAACTCATCCATTGGTTCATTGACATATATTGGCAGGAAAGATACGCAAGTGAAGCTTCACGGACAGCGTGTGGAGCTCGGCGAGATTGAAAGCCGATTGACAGCGGACGTCGACATCCAGCTGGCCTTGGTTCACGTTCCACGCGCTGGATATGCTAAGGGCAAGCTTGTCACGATCTTCTGTTTTGCGGGCACCACTCACAATGAAGACCGTGAACTTCTGCTGGAAAGCTCCTCTGAGCAGCGCATCACCGGTCTTAGACAGCGCATTTCGACAGTCCTTCCGACTTACATGGTTCCCGGAGTGTGGCTTAGCGTTGAATCGTTACCTCTTCTCACGTCCGGAAAACTTGACCGCAAGAAGGTTGCCAAGTGGCTGGAGGAGATGGAAGAGGACCCTCAATTCAACCTGGATGGAAGCGATGAGCTCGACCCAAGCCAATACACACCTGCCAACGAGACAGAAGAGCTTTTGGCCGAAGCCTGGAGCCGCGTTCTGAACATTCCAGTAAATCGCTTGAAACTCACGGAAAACTTCTTGAAACTCGGCGGTGATTCTTTGACGGCCATGACGTGCACCAACTTGTGCAAGAGGGCTGGCATCGGACTCACTGTGCAAGACATCCTGAGGCGTCACTCCATTCGCGATCTGGCCATGCACACCTCGACAATCAAATCACCAACGTACTACGAGGAGAAGATCGAAGAGAACTTCGATCTTTCGCCAATTCAATATCTTCACTCGCTTGTGCGTGCCGAGGACGAAGGTTACTTCAACCAGAGCATCCAAACTCGTGTGCACCAGAAGATCGACGAGTCGGTTCTCCGCAAAGCCATCGAGGCTGTCGTGTCTCGCCACAGCATGCTGCGTGCACGATTTTCTTACGAAGGTCGTGAGCGCAAGATGCAGCAACGTATCACCAAAGAAATTGAGTCTTCCTACCGTTTGAACTACCAAAGTATCAAGAGCGAGGCAGAAGTCGATCAAGTCATCTCGAACAGTCAGCAGTCCATCAACTGTTTCGTTGGACCATTGCTTTCCGTCGACTTGATCGATGAACCTGGCAAAGGACAGATGCTTTCCTTGGTCGGTCATCATCTTGTTGTTGACATCGTTTCTTTCCGTCTTATTCTGGAAGATCTGGAAGAGCTCATCATGGAGCCAAGCAAAGCTGGTTCAGCACCTCCATCGATGCCTTTCCAGACGTGGACCGCCCAACAGACTCAGCAAGCAGAACTGGACAACAAGGTCAACACCGAGCTGGACACCACACCCCCACACAATTTCAAGTTTTGGGGTGTCGACGACTCCATCACTTACGGCCAAGTGCAGTGCTCCACCTTTGAGGTTAGCCAGGAGAGTACCGCCCTTTTGCTCACTGGATGCCATGAGAGTCTGAATACGGAGACAGTAGACCTACTGCTGGCATGCATGCTTCAAGCCTTCGGACAGGCCTTCCCTAATGGCCCAACACCTGTAATCAACAACGAAGGTCACGGTAGAGAACCCTGGGACCCATCCATCGATATTTCTCGCACTGTTGGTTGGTTCACCACTCTCTACCCGATCTGGGTACCTAACATGTCGCCTGACCAAGACCTGCTGCAAACCGTCGCTCATGTGAAGGACATGCGTCGTCGTGCCGCCGACAACGGGCGAGCCTTCTTCGCGCACCGCACTCTTTCGGCCGCTGGTCGCAAGAAATTCCCTCACCCGGTGCCTATGGAAATGAGCTTCAACTATCTTGGTCAAAACCGCGATCTCCAGAATCAAAAAGGCCTGTTCCACCTTGCAGACACCATGGTGGGCGAGACTCGTGAAGGTGGTGGCTCAGCAGACTTTGGCCGCGACACACCTCGATTCGCGCTGTTTGAGATCTCTGCAGCTGTGATCGATGGCCAGCTGCGTTTCACTTTCTCTTACGGCCGATTCATCAAGCACCAGGACCAAGTACATGACTGGCTCGACCGTTGCCAACAGCTGCTGGAGACTCTGCCGCATCAGCTTCTCGCAGCTGCGCCCACCAAGACTGTCAGCGACTTTCCCATGCTGAAGATGACCAACGACGAGCTGGAAATGGTTGAATCTGGAATTCTGCCCAGACACGGAATCGTATCGCTCCATGCCGTTGAGGACATGTACCCTTGCACCCGCATGCAGCAAGGTATTCTGCTAAGCAGATGCCGAAACCCCTTACTCTACGCCGTTCACACGACTTTTGAAGTCCGCGGCATGGGCAATGCTAGCGACACAGCAAGCGGTGTTCTTGCCGCCTGGTCTAAGCTTATTGCCCATCATTCTATGCTCAGGACAATCTTCGTTGACAGGCTCACCCCGAAGACCCCCTTTGCTCAGGTTGTCTTGAAAGACATTGGCCACACACACCCAGCTCAATTGACTTGCGACAATGAAGATGAGGTTATGGCCACATTCGCAGCTCGCGATATTGTACCTTATCACGATTCGCACAGATTTTCCGTGTGCACTGTGGCCAGTACCGGCAAGGTATTCTGTAGACTGGAGATCAACCATGCTGCAATGGATGGCAGTTCCATCTCCATTCTTCTTCGGGACCTGAAAGATGTCTGCGCGCAATCCTTCACTGAAGGCCCCAAGGCCGACTTCCGCAACTTCGCCAAACACCTCAATAAGCAAACTTACACTGAGGCTACGAACTTCTGGACATCGTATCTGGATCAAGCCCGCCCTTGCCACATTCCCTTGAATCCCAAGGGTAAGGACTTGGCCAACAGAACCTCTATTCGCACTTCACGAATTGAGTTCAACAACTTCACTGGACTGCACCGATTCTGCGAATCTGCTGGTATTACGCACTCTACTGTCTTCAACGTGGCATGGGGCCTGCTGCTCTCTTTCTTGACGCAGTCGGACGACGTTTGTTTCGCTTACACAACATCTCTCCGCGACGCTCCGGTCGAGGGAGTCGATGCTATGATCGGACCTGTCATGAACCTGAATGTCTGCCGCATCAAGCTTCCGGGCTCTGATTCCGACGACACCTTGATCGACGTGCTGCAGCAGACTCAGAATGATTTTACAGAGTCTCTGCCGCACCGCGCCTGCTCTCTGATCGATGTCCTCCACGAGATGAAGATGGCGAACACGTCGCTTTTCAACAGCGGTGTCTCTTACAGGAAACTGCCTCCTCAGCAGAGCAACACTGGTTCTGACTCGGTTCAGCTTGTTCAGAAGGGTTACATCCATGATCCCGCCGAGACTGCCGTATACGTCAACGTTGAAGCCACGGATGCATCTGCCACTATTGAGCTCAACCACTGGGTAGAGTGTCTGTCGGAAGCGCAAGCCGATCTTATTGCAAAGCTGTATGTTGAGAAGATCGAGGATGTCATTCGTGCCTCTGAGGAACAGCAAATTGCTAGTAAGCTGCGCCAGATCGGCGATGAGGAAAAGTCCATGTTTGAGGATCAGGATACGACTCCATGGAAAGAGACCGTGGCCCTCGCGGAGCCATGCCTTCTGCCGTCTATTAGCGACCCTCACGCTGCCGCTGAAGAAGAAGGCGTGCATTCGTCAGTCCTCTTGACCGTACCCCAGCCAGCCAAGCTCTTGCAGTTCTGCAAGGAGAATGACTTCGACGCCGCTTTGGTCTACCAATTCGTGTGGGCTATCGTTCTCCGTCTGTACTCAGGTCTTCCCGAAACCCGCTTCGGCGTCCTCGACACTTCCCGCCCTAATCACCGCCTTGAGAACCGCGTGGTAAACGCCAGCGATACCAACTCCATCATTGAGGTCCTGCAGCAACTGAAGATCGACTCCGCCAACCGATCGAAGGCTTGGATCTCTGCTAGCAGAGCGATGCAGCCGGAAACTAACGAGGATATCCCCTTCAACACAGTCGTCTGCGCACAATCCGGTGAAGACACGTCTAGCACCACTACCATCAACCGATTGCTGTCAGGCGGCAGCTTCAGTGCCATTCTGCTGAACCCTGGCCCGCTGACCCGTCGCTCTGCGCACGTCAAGCTGCACCACTCGAAGGAAGTGGCCAAAGACTACGTCGAATCAATCACCGATTGTTTCCTGCATGTTCTTACCCAGATCCCCAGCAAGTCCCTCCAGTCCATTGGAGATTTGGACTTCGTCGATGATAAGACATGCCGTCAGTACCACCAATGGAGCGCCCCACTGCCGCAAAAGGACGAGCGCTGCGCCCACGAGATCATCCAAGAACGTGCAGCGTTCCATCCTTTTGCTCCAGCAGTCAGTGCTTGGGATGGAAGCCTGGATTACTCCGAGCTTCTGGCACTGACAACAAGACTTGCTCACAAGCTGCGTACATTTGGAGTCGGCCCAAATGTCTTCGTTGCCTGTCTCTTCGACAAGTCCATGTGGGCGGTTGTTGCCCAGCTTGCTGTTATGCAGGCTGGAGGCGCTTTCGTCTCACTCGACCCAACGCACGCCGAGGAGCGCTTGACGACTCTTGTCGGTCAGCTGAAGGCACCTGTAGTCTTGTGCTCAGCCTCCCGCTCCGACATTGCATCGCGTGTCTCTGCGAGGTTCATTGCACCTGAGCTTGAGGACATTGACGGAATGCCCGAGGCTCTCGCATCGACCGAGACTGGAACAAAGCCCACTGATCCTGCTTACGGTGTTTTCACCTCGGGAACAACTGGCACGCCCAAGGCAACCATTGTTGAGCACACTGCTCTCACAGTTTCCGCTTCGCAATGGAGGGAGCCCTTGGGCTTCAGCGAGAACACTCGCACTTTCCAATTCTCAGCCTTCACGTTCGACGTTTCGGTCATGGATGTGTTCTTTACTCTTCTCAACGGTGGCTGCATTTGCATGCCTTCCGAGGCGGACCGCATGAACGATGTTGCTGGCGCTATCAACCGCTCCGGCGCAACTCTCATGGCGTCTGTCCCAAGTTTGTTCGCCACGATCGACCCCGCCGCCGTCCCCACCCTCTACTATCTTATTCCAGGTGGCGAGAAGATGCCGCCTGCTTTCCTGGACCAGTGGAAGAGCCGTCGCCTCATCAACGCATACGGACCATCAGAGACCACTGTTGTTGCCACGCTCAGCCTGAAATCAAACGGCGATGGCGTACTCATTAACACCGACGGAACTGACATCGGTACTCCTCACTGTGGCCGTGCTTGGATTGTCGACTCAAGCAACCCAGACAAGCTCATGCCCCGTGGGGCTGTTGGTGAACTGGTGATCGAGGGCCCCAATGTCGGACGCGGCTACCTCAACAACGAGCAAAAGACTCAGCATTCCTTCATCCGCGACCCAGTATGGTCTCGCGACCCGCGTCTACAGCCAATTTTCCGTCAGGACCCGGAAATTGGAAGTGAGCGCATGTACCGCACCGGCGACCTTGCAAGATTCTCTGCCACTGGATCTTTGAAGTTCTTGACGAGGAATGACACACAAGTCAAGCTCAAGGGTCAGCGTGTTGAGTTGGAGGAGATTGAACATCACAGCTCTGTCCTTGCTGCCAACGATGTGTTGGTCGACATTGTCACACCCAACCAGAACACGATGGCGGCTGGACTGGCGGCATTCATCGTCAGTGATCTTGAGGCTGGCGAAACTACCGACTCTGTGCTTTTACCTATGACACCTGCAAGATCGACCTTGGTTGAAAGCCTCCGTGTGGGCTTGCCTCGCCATCTCCCTCTATACATGGTCCCGAGTTTCTACTTCCCTGTCAGCCACCTGCCTCGTACTACATCCTCGAAGTTGGACCGCCGTGGTCTGCAGACTATGGCAGCCTCGTTGTCTAAGGAGCAGATGAGACCCTACACAAACGCGACGACCATCAGCAGCAACGCTCCCAAGACCGGCTTGGAGCCACAGCTGCGTGCCTTGTGGGAGAACGTAATGCGCCTCGCACCAGGCTCGGTGACTGACGAAGACAACTTTTTCGGTCTGGGTGGCGACTCTTTTGCAGCAATGACATTGGTCAGCGCTGCTCAAGCAAGCGGTCTTTCACTCACCGTCGCGGATATCTTCACGCATCCAACCGTGATCGAGATGTGCGTTGCTTGCCAGTCGAAGGCTTCCGAGCAAGTGACGCCAGTGAACACAACAATCGAGCCTTTCTCCCTCATCCCGGCCGATGCTTCCAAGGAGGAAGTTCTCTCGGATGCCTCTGAGGTCTGCCATCTCGGCGTGGAGTCCATTCAGGATGTCTACCCCTGCAGTCCCGTCCAATCTGGCTTGATCACATCGTCAACGACTAAGCCGGGCGCATACGTCGTCCGATCAATCTATCGACTTGCCGGCAACATTGACCTCGCAAAATTCCGAAGCGCTTGGCAACATACTGTCAATGACCTCCCCATCTTGCGCACTCGCATTGTGCACACTGCCGATGCTGGCTTCTGTCAGGTTGTCCTCCGCGATGTGCCCATTGAGTGGAACTACAGATCCGACCTTCCCACACACTCCGACAACGTTCCCGCTCTTCCCAAGTCTGAAGGTGATGTCCTTACCGACTACACCATAGTTGACACCGGATCGGAATGTTTCTTCGTTTGGTCCCTGCATCACGCCGTCTACGATGGCTGGAGCATTGGTCTGATGCTTCAAAGGGTGCAGGAGCATTACTTGGAATCTACTGCAGCCTTGACGCAGCAGCCAACATCGTACAACCTGTTCATCGAATACCTTGCCAAGAGCGGCTCTGCTGCCTCCGATGACTTCTGGAAGACCTACCTTGCTGACTTCAACACACCCGCCTTCCCTCGTGTCAAGGATACCTCGCGCCAGATCGTTTCTGGTTGTCGCCAGTACAGCAACATGGATCTCTCGAAGACCTCCAACTCTGACATTACCTTGCCTGTCATGATCAGGGGAGCGTGGGCCCTGGCAATTGCGGATCAATCCGAATCGTCTGATGTCTGCTTTGGTGAGACGTTGATGGCTCGCAACATCAACCTCCCCGGCGTCACCTCAATGGCAGGACCCGTTCTCACCACTGTCCCGACTCGCGTGCAGGTCGACAAACAGACTCCAGTGCTCTCTTACCTCCAGAGAATCAACCAGCAAATGATTGATGTCATTCCTCACCAGCATGCAGGTGTTCAGCAGATTCGTCGTCTCGCTAAGGGCCCAGCTGCCGCCTGCGAATTCCAGAATCTGTTGGTCGTGCAGGCCGACGACCAAGCGATGGAGGAGTCTGTGTGGGAGTTCAAAGACATCCAGGCCGGCGAAGAGTTTTTTACCCACCCATTGGTTGTCGAATGCAAGGTCGCCGGACTTGAAATCAAAACCACTGCACACCACGACGATCAGGTGATCACCAGCAGCCAAGTTAACAGCCTGATTACTCGCTTCAACTTCATCCTCAAGCAGCTTGTAGAGCTCCAGAAGGGTTCAAACCTGACTGTCGGCAGCATTGACCTTGTCAGCCCATCAGACAAGCAACAGATTCTCAAGTGGAACGGTGACCGCATCGCTCCAATTGAGAAGACCATTCACGATTTGGTTTACAAGCAAGGCTCCCTGCAGCCCGATGCTGACGCCATTTGCGCCTGGGACGGAAGTCTCACCTACCGCGAGATGTGTGATCATGCGGCCGACTTTGCCCACTACCTAATTTCCCTCGGCCTGCACAAGGAGATGTTCGTTCCAGTCTGCATGGACAAATCCGCCTGGATGGTGGTTGCCATCCTTGGTGTACTGGCCGCTGGCGGTGCTTACGTCCCTCTTGACCCTGCCCACCCTGCCTCTCGTCACGGAGAGATCATCGCTGATGTAGGCGCTGAGTTTGTCATCTGCCTTCCCAAATACAGCAGCAGGTACTCCGACAAGGTCAACACCGTCCTCGCCATCGACCAAAGTGTCTTCGCCTCGATGAAGGGATCCAGCAAGCGACCCCTCCACCGCTCCGCAAGCACCAACATGGCATACGCCTTGTTCACCTCCGGCAGCACTGGCAAGCCCAAGGGTATTGTCACCGAGCACGCTTCGTTCGTCACCAGTGTCAGTGCATTTGGCCCGGTTGTACACTTGGACAGAGGCGTTCGCGCTTTCCACTTTGCATCGCTCACCTTTGATGCCGCAGTCATGGAGATCTGGGGTACTCTGATCTTCGGAGGATGCGTCTGCATCCCCAGCGAGGAAGACAGACTCAACGACGTTGCTGGCGCCATGAGCGCGATGGGGATCCACTGGACTTTCTGCACACCCTCTGTCGCCTCCATCATTGAACCGTCCAGTGTTCCCTCCCTCAAGACTCTCGTTTGCGGTGGTGAGATGATTTCACATGAAGTCATCAACAAGTGGGCTCCCCATGTCGAGCTGATCAACGGATATGGCCCCACAGAGACATCTGTGTTCGCCACCCTCGCAAAGATCTCGCCGTCCAGCGAGCCTGCATGTATCGGCCATGGAATCCAATCTACCTGCACTTGGGTCGTTGATCCTGATGACCATGACCGCCTCATGCCTGTTGGATCTGTTGGCGAGTTGGCCCTTTCTGGCCGTGCTCTTGCTAGGGAGTATCTGAATAACCCCGAGAAGACGAATGCGGAGTTCATCAAAAACCCAAGATGGGCAGCCTCATTCCCGACAACAACCGCAGACCGTATCTACAAGACCGGTGACCTGGTGCGATACTACCCTAACGGCGCAATCGAATGTCTTGGACGCAAGGATCACCAAGTCAAGCTCCATGGTCAACGTATGGAGCTTGGTGAAATCGAATCGCGTCTTAGCCAAATGGACAGCGTTCGCCACGCAATCGTTCTTCTGCCGAAGACTGGCCTGATCAAGAAGAGACTGGTCGCCATCCTTGCTGTCAATGCTGGTGACAAGTCGCTCAAGTCCTCGAACGACTGCCAGCTCGTCGACCCATCTGTCATGCATGCTGCAAAGCTTCCTGAGGTCCAGGCCTCTCTTGAAAAGCAACTTCCCATCTACATGGTCCCACAGGCTTGGGTAGTCATGCAATCTTTGCCCATGTTGGTTTCGGGTAAGATTGACCGTAAGCAAATCACCGCCTGGATTGAGCAGGTCGACAAGCCCAACTACGAGCGCATCATGAAGGACTACGACGACATCAAGCGAGGCAATGTGCCCGCTCCCGAACCAAAAGCAACAGAGGGAGCTGTCAGTGCTGTTGACATTTTGCGCGATGTCTGCGCCCAGGTGCTCAACCTCAATGCCTCCGATCTGGACGAACAGCGCTCTTTCCTGAGTTTGGGTAAGTACACACATTTCAGAATTCTTGCCAAGTTGGATATGCTAACATCAAATCAGGTGGCGATAGTATCACCGGAATGGCCGTCGTGTCTAAATCCAGAAAGCAAGGCCTCACTGTCCGTCTGCAAGACATCATTCAGACGGACTCTCTCGAAGAGCTTGCGAGTAGGTCGAAACTTGCCAACGCACCAACAAAGCAGGCCCCAGCTGGTCGTGCCAGAGCCCAGTCCGGCGCCAGCTTCTCCCTGTCTCCTATCCAGGACTTGTACTTCCAAAATGCAGTCAATGGACACAAGGGCGCTAGCCGCTTCAACCAAAGTATCACCGTACGCCTTGCGCGCAAGATCGACAGTGCGAAGGTGCAAGAGGCCTTGCGAACGATCGTTCTTCGACATGGAATGTTGAGAGCCAGATTTACCAAGGGTGCTGATGGCACCTGGAAACAGCGGACTACGAGGGTGAGTTTTCTCTCCTGAATGCTACCATACGACAAAAGCTGACAACATATTTAGGACATCGAATCATCCTACGCGTTCCGTATTCACGCCACCAGCGATCGTGACCACATCAAGCATCAAATGGGAGAGTCGCAGCGCGCACCAGATCCCGAGAATGGTCCGATCGTTGTTGGCGACATGTTCGACACGCCTGGAACGGACCAAGTCTTGTTCCTGGTCGCGAACCACCTGTGTATTGACATGGTCTCCTGGCGTGTCGTGCTTCAAGAACTGGAGGAATACCTCCACACCGGCACGATTGCTTCCGAAATCCCACTCTCGTTCCAGGCATGGTGTGGCTCGCAGTCACCCGGCGAGAAAGACGCTCAGACTGTACAGATCCCTGAGGGTCTGCCAAATGCCGAATACTGGGGCGTAGGCGGCTTCGAGAATACGTACGGCCAAGTCAAGACCAAGGGCTTCTCACTGGACGAGGAAACCACTGGGCTGCTGCTGGACGGCGTACGCACTTCTGCCTCCACTGAGCCACTGGACCTTCTCCTCGCTGTTACCTTCCAGTCTTTCTCGGAGGTCTTCCCCAACCTTGCTCGCCCGACTATCTTCAACGAGAGCCACGGCCGCCAGTCAACCACTCAAGATGTGTCCGAGACTGTCGGGTGGTTCACTGCCGTGAAGGCACTCCAGATTGAGCACTCTGCCAACATAATGCAAACGGTGAAGAAGGTCAAAGAACTCAGGCAAAAATCCGCCAGTGTTACCAATCTCGCTGGTCGCCCTGGACCAATGGAAATCCTGTTCAACTATCTGGGCAAGCTTCAGCAGCTGGAACGCTCCGACTCCCTTTTCCAACATTACGGAGACGTCTTCGCCGAGGGCGAACTGACCAACTATGGCGACATGGGATCGAGAACAGCGCGTTTCGCATTGTTTGAGCTCTCGGCCATTGTGATCAAGGACAAGTTACGCATTGCCTTCACATTTAACAAGAACCTGAAGAACCAAGAAAAGATCGCAGAATGGATGTCCAGCTTTGAGGCCACTCTCCGTGCTGCGCTTCCCGAATTCAGGAAGATGGCTGACGAAGTCACTACCGCCTCATATCCGCTCTTGCCGGCCTCTTCTAGAGAGCTCAAGCAAATGATCGACCGCACTCTGCCTCGCGTGGGTATCAAGAGCATGGTAGATGTCGAGAACATCTACCCTGTCGCAGCTGTACAGGAGGGCATTCTTCTCAGCCAACTCCGCGACCCTTCCAACTACATGTTCCACGCCACTTTCAAGATCGAGGACAACAGATCAGGAAACGCCGTCGACACCAAGCTTCTTGCCGCTGCATGGCAGAAGGTCGTCGACCGCCACCCGATTTTGAGAACCATCTTCGTGGAGAGCAACTACAAGAATGGCACATTCGACCAAGTCGTCCTGAGGAAGGTCGACGCAGCACCATCCATCATCGCCTGCAGTGAGGCTAGCTCGGCATCCAAGAAGCTTGCCACCGTCAATCTTGCCGATGTCAACAAGCAAAAGTCGCCCCAGATTCCCCACCACATTACCATTTGCCGAGTCATCTCGACTGGCGAGGTGTATGTCAAGCTGGAGATGAACCATGCCCTCATCGACGGGGCATCGATTTCAATCATTCTACGCGACTTCTCTGCGGCCTACGGCAACCAACACGGCCGCACTGTGCCTGGGCCCGCCTACTCTCAATTCGTCAAATATCTGCGCGAACGCTCAGACATGAGCGGCTTGCAATACTGGGCTCAGCACCTGCGCAATGTCCAAGTCTGCCACATCCCAGTTGCCCAGAACCTGACCAAGTCTCGTCGACTCAACTCTCTGAAGGTGGCCTTCCACCGCTTCGACGAGCTGCAGGCTCTGTGCAGAAAGGAGTCTATCACCTTTGCCAGTCTCGCCCTAGCCACCTGGGCCACCGTCCTCAGCGCACTTACTGGTCAGGACGACGTTTGCTTCGGTTACCTGTCTGCTGGTCGCGACGTGCCAGTGACTGATATTCAAGACGCTGTGGGTGTCTTCATCAACATGCTCTGCTGCCGTGTGAAGCTTTCTTCCCGTCAAGATTACGGAGGTCTTTTCCGTCAAGTCCAAAACGATTTCCTTGAAGGATTGCCTCACCAGGCCACCTCTCTGGCAGAGATCCAGAACTATCTCGGCATGGATGGTCAGATGATGTTCAACTCTACCTTGTCTATCCAGAACCAGATTCCTTCCGACTCCTCGCAGGCTGAAACCCTGTCCTTCTCCGCGAAGGAGGTTCACGACCCGAGCGAGTATCCCATGACTGTCAATGTCATCACCGCCAAAGACAACGAAGGCATCATGCTGAGATACTGGTCTGACAGGATCTCTGACAGCAGAGCTCACGCTATTGCAGCTGCAATCACGCAGACCTTCGAGAACGCTCTGCAAGAAGAGAAGGGATATGGCACGTACACACCGGGTGTCCCGACGCCCATTCCTGGCACGCCCATGCTTGTGCCGGATCTTATGTCTGCTCCCTCCACTCCTCAGCTCCGAGGCACACCTACTCCACCGCAGAGCGTGGACGCCTACGACAACAAGACTCTGCACAACCTGATTGACGAGCGTGTTCACGCCGTGGTCAACCAGATGCTCGGCAAGACCGGTATGCAATCGAGCATGCTGTCGCCCCCTCGGGCAATGAACCCTACCATCATGACCCCTCCGAGGAGCGAGGAGAACCTGCCTGCCTCGCTGACTGGACTCGCCATCCGGACCGAAGCACCTAAGGCAACTCCGGCCCCTATCCAGGACAACTCCTCCTCTTTCGAGCCCAAGCTTCTCCAAATCTGGAGCACTATTCTCGAGGTTGAGTCCAAGGACATTGGTCACCAGGACAGCTTCTTCCGCCTCGGTGGAGATAGCATCAAAGCAATGAAGCTTGCCAGTGCTGCGCGTGAGCAGGCGATGGCACTTCGCGTGTCGGACATCTTCCAATCTCCTGTTTTCGAAGACATGCTTCGCCTGATTGCAGCCAATTCCGAGGAACCTCAGCCAAAAGCTGCACCGGCACTCCCTGCACCCACCAGCAACCCTGTGATTGCGAAACCCGAAAACAAGACCGTCGCACAGCTGAGGCCTGCCATCCGTCCCCGTGCTCGTTCTGTGTACGAAACAGTACAGCTCGACAGCGAGTTCTTGCAGCGTAGCATCTGCCCTCAGATCGGTACCTTCAAGGGTGCCGTGGCGGACGTTATCCCAGTGACCGATTTCCAGGCGTTCTCCCTCACTGCTCAGCAATTCAAGTCTCGATGGATGCTCAACTACTTCTACTTCGAAGGCCACGGTCCTCTGGACATTCGCCGCCTTCGTGAAGCTTGCAAGCGTGTTCTGGACGCTTTCGACATTCTTCGTTCCGTCTTCGTCTGCGCCGAGGGTCAATTCTACCAGGTCGTCCTCAAGAAGATGAAGGTTGACTTGGCTGTCCACGACACTGAGATGGACCTTGATGACTTCGTTGCCAGCCTCCAGCAACGTGACCGTGACCAGCCGCCTAAGCATGGCGAGCCCTTTGTCAAATTCGCCGTCGTTCGCAAGGCGGGTACCAACCTTCACCGCATCTTGATCCGCATGTCTCACGCCCAGTACGACGGTGTGTGCCTCTGGAAGCTCCTCGATGCTGTCAAGCAAGGCTACGAGGGCGGCACTTTGCCAAAGACCTCCACTTTCGCCAGCCACATGCGCCTCATGTCTAGCAGCGTCACCCAAGACCATTACGAACACTTCACTTCGCTTCTGAAGGGGTCAACCATGCCTGAGATCATCCGTCGCAACGGACCCAACACCTACTGCCACGTCGGCTCTTCCACGAACGTCAACAAGACCGTCGGTATCTCCATGAGTAGCAAGGGCAGCATTACCATCGCAACTGTCGTTCAAGCCGCTTGGGCCATGACTCTAGCCAAGATTTCTGCTCAACCCGATGTTGTCTTCGGCCTCACCATCAACGGCCGTAACGCCTCTGTACCTGGCATCGAGACTGCTGTCGGACCTTGCGTCAACATCATCCCCGTTCGCGTCGCTTTTGGCGAGAACTGGAACGGACTCGACCTCCTTCGTTACATCCAGGACCAGTCCGTCGCCAACATGCCCTACGAGAACCTGGGCTTCCGCGAGATCATCCAACGCTGCACCGACTGGCCTAAGTCGTCGTACTTCACCACCTCCGTCTTCCACCAGAACGTTCACTACGAAGGCAACATCACACTCCATGATGAAGCCTACCGCATCGGCGGTGCCGGTGTTGTTGACAACTTGTCTGATCTCACCTTCGTCTCCACGCCTCTTCCTCAGGAGGGCCAATACAATGTGTCTTTGCACTACTCCGACAAGGGCCCCATCGACTCTCAATTCGCGGCTCGCGTCCTCGAGATGGCCATTGAAGCCATCAGCAGCCTGACAACGAGCTCCAACTCTACCCTGCCTTCCCCTACCACCTTGACCTCGCTGCCGCCCCAGCAAATTGAGGAACCACCCCGCCCATCTGACGGTGACTTCCTGGGAGAACATCTGAAGGGCACGAAGATTGACAGCCTTCTTGTTCACTCCCCTGCTCTTACACACGCTTGGAGCCAGGTACTTTCTCCGAGCAAGAAGGACGCTGCAGCATCGAACGAAGACGATATCTTCCAGCTGCACGATACCTTCTTCGAACTTGGCGGCGATTTGCTCGACCTTGGTAAGGTTGTTTACATGCTGCACCAGGACGAGTACGAGGTCACATTGGAGGATCTCCTCGAGCACCCAACCTTCCTCGGACAGCTCGCCGTCCTGGCCCTCAGCAACGAAGATGCCATGGACGACGGCAACGAGACCGAAGCCGAGGACCTCGCCACCAAGAGATCCTCTCGCATCTCTTCGCGAGGCGTGAGGCGCCAATCCAGACGCCAGTCCCGCCACAACAGACGCACCTCCGCCGGCGTCGAAGACAGCGCTCCGCCCATGCCCGGTTCCGCTGAGAACCGCATGCTCCGCGACGAACTGAACAAGCAAAACCCCGCGGACGCACCACCCGTCCCCAAGCGCTCTTCAAGACGCTGGTCGCGCTTCTCCTTCTCCCGCCGCAGCTCCGTCGGCAACAACGAGCGACCCGCCATGCCCGGGCCCGAAGAAAACCAAATGCTCCAAGAAGAGCTGAACAAGCGCGCCAACGCATCCGGCAACGTCGCCGCCGGCGTCGCCAATGCCGAAACCCCCCTCGCCTCCAAGCGTTCCTCCAGACGCTTCTCTCGCTTCTCCCGCCGCGGCTCCGCAGGCGAACACGACACCGCCCTGCCTCCCATGCCCGGCCCGGCCGAAAATCGCATGCTTCAGGAGAAACTGCACAAGCACGCGCTCGCGCAGCGATCCAACATGAACTCCCCGTCGGGCTCCGAGCCCATTTCTGAGGGCACCAGAGCTAGCGACAAGACTTCGAACTCGCGCAGTCTCTGGAAGTCCATGGGCTTCAGCAAGAGCAAGACCAAACTGAACTCGCAAGCCGATTAAATGAGCTTGCCTACACACTCGTTTTGACGATTCACATTCGTCTCTTTTTCGTTCTGGCGTTTTTGGCTTTGATCCGCTTGCGGGGGATCGTTACAATCATTTCGCGCAGTCTGCGCTTGTCAGCTTTTTTTTTTTCCTTGTCTCTGGTCCTCAATTTGGGCACGCCGCTTTTTGGGCAGCATGACGATCGCTTCTCTTTTCCTTGACCCTTTTTCTCTCTCATGATTTACATAGAATCTTCTTTTACTTTCCTTACGAAACATCTGTCCTGTATACATTGGTATTTAGAAAGCATTTCTATTTTCTCTTCATAAACATCTTTCATACCATCTCACATACCTCATCACAAACTCATACCACCTTACACCATTCCAATAACGCACTTCCAACGCCCACCTCCACCCTACGAATGCCCATTAAGCCTTCCCCCTCCAACATCAACCATAAACCCTACAAAAAACCCCTCCAAAGCCCCAAAACCCCCCTCACCCAAAGGCAGCACAGCACTAACATACTGATCGGGCCTAACGACAACCACACAGCCCTCCCGACTCACCCCCCTCGACTTGTAAATCTCCCCCTGTCCGAAATTATACGACGGCTCGTCGGTGAAAGCTTTCTCGTAATCCTGAATCCCAAACTTCCCCTTGTGCGGCAGCAACACTTCAGGCAAATCCGACACCGAGAGCGTTTTGCGCTCCTGCTGGAAAACGGCGCGCACGTCGAAGACGGAGTCGAGGTCTGCTTGCGGGGGAGTGAAGCGCGGGATGAGAGTGGTTTCGAGGAACTTGCACGTCGCCATCATGCGGGACGCAGGGTGGAGGGGAGCCTCTGTGTCGGAGCCGAAGAGCACGATGCGCCATCTTCCGTCTGCTTTCATGACGTGCCCGAGTTGCACGGGTTTGGCGTCCGCGAGGCGCAGGACTTGGGCCGAGTGGAAGCGGGTGCCGATCTGGAAGCCGGTGGCGAGGTGTTGGTGCGTCGAGTCTGGGGCGGTGATCAGGGAGGGTTCGTAGTGGGTTTCCAGACCGGCCATGAAGCGGCCTTGGCGCGTGAAGTAGTCTTGGAACACGGCGGGGTCGACGGAGTCTTTGTCCTCTTCGCTGCTGCCGTTGATGCCAGCTTTTGCTTTGGGTCTCGCGGCGAATTGGCGTGAGATTTCCCGGTCGAAGTTGATCAGCGTTTGGGCGATGGCTTGTCGCTCGGCGGAGTAGGTGTGCAGGAGTTTTGCGTGGCATTGGCCGTGCAGGACGGAGGCGAGTTTCCAGCCTAGGTTGTAGGTGTCGTTCATGCTGACGTTCATGCCTTGGCCGGCTTTGGCGGAGTGCGTGTGGCATGCGTCGCCGGCGATGAAGACGCGTGGGGTCTTCGAGTCGCGCTGGGTGGAGGGGACGTCGTCGAAATGGTTGGTGAGTCTTTGGCCTACTTCGTAGACGCTCCGGTGGCCTATGTGGCGGACTTCGAACTTGTACGGTTTGAAGATTCGTTTGGCCCGTTCGACCAGGACGTCTGCAGTTACGTTTTTGTTCGCAATGCGCTCGTCTTGCTTGAGCTTGTCCAGCTCGATGTAGAACCTTGCAAGGTAGCCACCCTCACGAGGGATGATGAGAATGCTTCCTTCGTCCGCAGAGTGAATTGCCGATTTGAGTCGGACATCGGGGAAATCAGTCTCGACCAGAGCATCCAGAACACCCCAAGCCTGGTTGGCGAAATCGCCCTTCATCTCAAGGCCCAGTGATTGACGTACGGTGCTGCGCGCACCATCACAACCCACCACATACTTTGCTCTGACATGCTCTTTCTCGCCCTTGTGACCTTCATCCTGCCTCTCAACAACAACCTCCACCGGCCCCGTCTCAGGAATATGCAAACTCTCCAGCTTCCTCCCATAAGTCGGCTCCAACCTCGTCGGCGACCACTTCATCGCATCGAGCCACAAGCCATGCATCCTCGCCTGATTCAGAATTACATGAGGAAACTCACTGAGACCTTCCTCAGTATCGCGAATCCTGCCCGTGCGCCTCAACCCCTTCCCATCTTCCGTGGGACTCCAGAACGTCGTCTCCATGACCCAATAAGCCTCCTTGAGCACCCTCTCGCTGAAGCCAAAGGCCTCGAAGATCTCGATGGTGCGGCATTGCAGGCCGTCGGCGTTGCCCTGCTGAAGAGGTCCGAGTTTGGGCTCGACGATGCGGGTCGTGATGTTGGGGAACTGGGCGAGTTGGGCGCCTAGGAGTTGGCCTGCTGGACCGGCGCCTACGATGAGGACGTCGACTTCGGATGGTAGGGTGGTTTGGAAGTCGGGCTCTTGCGTGCCGCGGAATTGGTATTTGAGAGGGTCGTCGCAGCCGTCGAAGCCGTTGAGGTGGTATTGCATGCTTGGGATGTGGGTCTTTGGGAGATTCCGTATTCAACAGTCGTCTTTTATCCGTTGTAATGGAATGTACTGCAGAGCGGTGAGCTGGTACTTTTCGGCGAGCTGAGCTCGACCTGATGCTTCTAGGTGGCAGCAGGCTGCACGAAAGGAACTCAAAAGACGTATCAAGAAACGAGGAAAAGGAATCGTCTTGACGAAAGACGAGCAAACCTGCAGTTTTATAAAAGTAATGTACTCAGGAACCAATGCCGCGGTCCATATACAACCACACTCAAAGATCGGCATATGGCGCGGACTTTGTCAACAAGGCAAACATGCAACATGCGCGCATCGATGGGGTCCCGAACTGGAGACGTCCGAAGGCTTTCGTGGAGTAGCAAGAGGCGGGGTTGGGCGGGTGGATCGCGGGATGTTTGCAGAGTTCACCCCTCCAAGCACCATGATGCTACTTGTACCTTTTGCCAGAGTATCTCAGTCCCGTGCAGAGTGCCGATATGTTTGATGGCGAAGTTATGATCAGCTTCAGAGAGCGAAAGGTGGTTTGGTTCGAATTCCGCAGTGGAAACAACTTGGCGATGATGGATCGGCAGGCAGCGTCGGAAGGCATTCGTATCGGCTGTTCCCCAACGTGGTATGTGAGCGCTCGACTATTTGAGATTTGCAAGACCATACTGCCGCGGCAACTGACAGCATTGAACGAATCGACGTATGTGCAGAGGTAGGCACAAGCGCATAACGCGGTCGTGGCTCTCTTGACTAGTGTTTTAGACTCTTGCGCCATCGATCGAGACTGCATGGCTTGCATTCAAGAGTACTGCGAAGCCAGCTCTCATGTAAATTTAGACGCATTCCTGAGCCTATTCAAATAAGAGAATAGCCGATAGCATTGCCAGAAGAAGCTACCTGCCGCCCGAATAACGTCTTCTCGGGCGAGAACTATCAAGTCTGCAAGAGAAAAAGGAAAAGAAAAAGAATCCGCCCACCGAATAACAACGCCTAGCCAGAGACCCAGAGAAAAGGCATGTCCAAGCCTATGGATGAACATACGAAAATGCGAGGCGAGATGCCGAACATACCAGGCCCTCGCCTCGAAGTGGGGTTATCGTTTTTGTGAGTCTTAGAGAAGACAGTTTCCTTACCTGACCTTGCACCATTTGCCTTGTCTTCCCAATGCACCAACCCCGCCGCCTCTCCTTTCCAATCCGTATTATGCTTGTGGGTTTCAGAACCCTTGTTCTCATGCTGGTCGTTTTGTTGATCGTGTGTGCACAGCAGTCTCTGCGACGACTGTGTTGTTACCACGGTATTCTGCTCAGTGGTATCCGTTCTGCTTCGCGCCCAGGGACCTGGTGCCCTCCTGGAAGTAAGGGTGGTGCACTGCCTGCTTGGCGCTGATGCGTCCGGCCGGATCGTAAACCAACATGCTCTCCAGGAGATCAAGACCGTTCTCGCCGAGGACCTTGACGCCGTCCGCGTTGACCATCTCGTCATCCTGCTTCCTCTCCCACTTCGGGAAACTGCTCTTGAAATCCGGGAATGAGGTGACGCCAGGCCAGTCGGCCTCGGTGGGGGTGCCCAGGATGCGGAAGATCTTGAAGATCTCGTCGATTTCGGAGTC
>MSJI02000334.1:17675-29816 GCA_001931905.2 Cladosporium sp. IMV 00045 | reverse complement strand
GAGAGAGAGACGTAGCGGCGGAGACGGAAGCGCAGCCGGGGCACTCACGCCAGCGTCCCGCATATCGTGGCGGCAGCTACAAAGCCAAAATCACTTTGGTGGTATGTATGGTGAGCTTTAGCGAAGTCGCGACCTGCGCAACTTTAACCCTACGTTGAGGGGAGTGCATTCAAATTGTGCTGTATGCATCGATGCGATGGCTACAAATTTCTCGATATGACACCGACTGCCGAGCGACATGGACATGCCCTTGCAGGCGGACTCGGCTGGCTGGCTGGCTGGCTGGCTGGCTGGCTGGCTGTCTGGCTGTCTGGCTGTCTATGCACACCGCCTTGCAGATTGACGTTGGATGCCTTGACTCGGCCCAAAGCCAGCGTGCAAGGTGTGAGTAATTGCGCGCGCGCGTGTGTGGGTGTGGTTAGTCCTGTAACATGCCGCGATGATGAGTTGCAGCAGCGGTGACGTGCAACGACAGCAACACGACAAAGAAATTCAACCGGACGGGTGCCGCGAGATTGCAAGTGCCGTGCGGGTGGAAAGTGGGAAGAAAGGGTGGCACGGTGGATTGCATGCAAGATGGAGTTTGCTGTTGAGTGGCAGGCCAGGAGGAGTGACGATCCCGTGATTTGGCAAGGCATCGCCCGAGTAATGTCGGCGGCATGCACGGAATATAAGGCACAAAAAACGAAATGATACCTTAGAGAGCCGATGAGACAGTCACAGCGCTTATCCCTCGCGATCGGGAGGGTTGCAGCGCAGGCTGGAGAATATGATACATCGATGGTTGCCTGAGATTTATTGGATTGATTGATAGATTGCCTGATTGCATCAAAGCGAGCAGCGGCGGCAGCAGCAGGGCTGAACACGAACAGATGCGGCGAAGGGAAGAGAGGCTCTGCTTGGGGGATGGAATTAATATGGAGGCGGCATGAGGGGCGTTCGCCTCGCGGGCACATGACAAGCGTGCAGGAACGGGGGTCCGGGAGTATGGGAGCAGGGGAGCTGCCGCCGGGGAGATGTTCTAGCGGGCCAGGATTTGCTTTTTGCGACTGGTCAGGCGCAGCACGGTAGGAGGTAGTAAAAGTAGAACAGCCGTGGAAGACAATAGTAGTGGCGAGCAAGCTCAGACTCAGGCTCAGGCTCAGGCTTTGCGCGGAGCAGGCTAATGTCAATGGAGCGAACCGGGGCCCAGAAAAGGCTGTCTGTCCTTGCCAGTTCCTCCCCCTCCTGTGCCTGTGAGTGATGTGATGCGTGGTGCGGGATGATGCTGCCGCTCGACGGCTCTTGCGCCGGCCACCTGACTCCCGGCAGCCGCGCGCCAATCAGCACGCGTACCGGCAACCTGGCTCACACAGACTGCTGCGGCCAGTGTTCTAGCGCGGAACAAGCGGGCGGCAAGGCGGCCTCGCTGTCTGGTGCCGGTGCTTGGTGCCAGGTACGGTCGACGCTAGGATCGGGCGGTGATGACATGGATGCGTGCATGAGAGAGAGCGGATGTGCGTGTGTGTCCTTGTATCGAGACTACTTGGTGGACCCATGTCCTGGTCGCATCACGGTCGACTTGCTGGGTGGGAGAGGCCGTCACGGTAGGAGTCTCCTGTTGCCTGAGGTGCTCTGGTCGGCTGTCAGGTCCTGGCTGATGCGTATGTATGTCGTCGGATGGCGGTATCGATGTACTGGAGACACGTAGCTACAGAGCCAAAGCATTGCCTAGATTCATGATGCTGGCAATCTGTCAAGCCATCATGAGATTCATCAATGCCTGGCCTGTCCCATGGCGCAGGTTCGGCATTCGTCCCGTGCATGCAGTAGATACAGGCAGAACGTACGTACATCCACATATGCACGCTGTATGTACGGTCAAACGACAGGTATCTTTCGTCTGACCACGCATTCCGGATGGTTGCATCTTTTGGAGAAGAATTCGACAGCGATGTTCATCCTCACGGTCAAAGGGAAATGGCGAGCAACATCGTCCCTCCTTACTAGATGCTGACCGCCGTGTCACTGACTCTACACGCTCATCGCCGTCGACATGCCGCGACAAACTTACTTTGGCCAAAAAAGATAGTTGGCATGCACATAAATCATGTAGCCACAACACGAACCCAGCACACTCCACCCGTCGCGGCAGTCAAACAGCGCTAGCCCCATGCTCGCCGCCCGGCAGTCAGGGGCCGCCTTGCTGCCAGATCTCGCGCCCCGGAAGCTTGCCCTGGCCTGGCTCTGTCATGCCTGTGTGAGCTTGTGCACACTGCAGGCGTACGATGCGTGCTAGCACTACTGTAGCTGTGCCCCAAAACCTCAAACTAACTGTGTCTCTCCCCGTTTGCTGGTTGTTTCGTTTGCGGCAGAGGTGGACCCTCTCCCAAAATGCAACATGCCTGTCTGCCTTTTGCGCCGCACGCTCGTGGCACATCCCAGGCCCAAACGACGGTAAGAGGTATCCGTCCACCGTCTCTCTTCCCTCCCTCCCCCCCCATGCCCATGCCCGCCTTTCGTCGCAGTTTATAGTAGACCCGTGCCCAATTTATTATCACTCGCTGCCCTGTCCGGCACGGCGTCACCACCGCTCATCTCTTATTACATACGCTCTGCGACTACCGCTGCGAACTCTCGTTGCTCTTCCTGTTCTTCCTCCTCCTACTCCTTCTAATCTACCCTCTCTTCCTACCTGTACCCGCCTACCGCTCTTGATCCTACCCAGCCTGTGCCCTCACTGGCTGCCTCATACATCATCGTCATCACCGTCACCACCACGTCCGACAACAACACACCCTTCGGCACCCAACGACTGCAGTGTGACAATAGCCCAACTACCACCCTCCCAAAACCTACTTTACCCACAATCCAATCCGTGGTACCCTACCTGAGCCTCACACCTGCGCCCCGATTGCTCACTTAAAACCCCTTCCCGACCTCGTACCCGCGCCTTGGATTCTCTGTCTCACCTACGCCTTCACTACCGCAGCCGACCCAGAAACCCAACTCTTGCTGCTCCGTTGCACCGCCGCAACCTGTGACCCTTTTGCGTCGATTAATAGACCCTGCTCTGCGTCACCTGCTCTCTCGCCGCCATCTACCATCATCATCACAGCACCCTTCGATCTGGATCGCTCTTGCTGCTGCTCTTCCAGAAAAACCTTAATAGCTGCCTCGCGCTGGTGAATGCCTGGAGCATCTTGTACCATTGCTCGTTCGATCGACACTCCATCACTCCTCACTTCCACTTACTCTATTCACCCTACCTGGTCTGGTCACATCTTATCTTCCTATCACCTCACCCTCGAAGCTTGAGTTACACATACAAGATGCTGTGCTTCGGTCGCCAGAGTCGAAAAGACTCGACGCCACCTTTCCCCGTGCGGCAGATGCTTGTCTTGGGTACGTTCATTTTTTCTGGCGTGATCTCGCCATTGAGATCGCACACTAATCGCACTGTCCAGGGTTGTGCCGACTATGCGAGCCAATCGCATTCATGTCCATCTTCCCTTACGTTTACTACATGATCGAATCCTTCCACATGACCACCGATGATCGACAAATTTCTCTGTACGCCGGCATGGTCACGTCCGCCTTCGCCTTCGCCGAATTCTCATCTGGCATGTTCTGGGGTCGCGCAAGCGATAAATTCGGTCGCAAGCCCATTCTCCTCACTGGTCTTGCCGGAACTGGAATCAGCATGATTGTTTTCGGATTCGCACCGAACCTGCCTGTTGCTCTGATCGCTCGCGCACTCGGCGGTCTTCTCAATGGCAACATTGGTGTTTTGCAGAGCACAGTAGCAGAGGTCATTACAGTCGAGGCGCACCAGTCTCGCGCATACTCGATCATGCCGGTCGTCTGGTGTCTTGGGTCGATCGCGGGATCGGCTATTGGTGGAATCTTGGCAGACCCGGTACGCAACTATGGTTGGTCAGAAGGAACCATCTGGGCCAAATTCCCATTCCTGCTGCCGAACGTCTTCTGCACTGGCGTTGTGATCTTTGGCATGTTGGTTGGAATTCTTTTCTTGGAAGAGACCCATGAAGACAAGAAGCACCAGAGGGACAGAGGCTTGGAGTTTGGAAGATGGATTCTCAGCTTCGTTACAAAGAGCTCTCCCACTAAGGAATTGTCAAGCCGCAAGGGCGACTACCTCGAGGAGATTTTCACTCTGATGCACGAAGACATCGATTGCCCTCCCGACTACAAGAGCACCGCCTCTTCCCCGGAACTCTCGCCCAGCTCTGCGCCCATTGGCCTCCCACCACCTGCCTACCAGTCTATCGAGGGCTCTCCACGCAACTCGTCCGCTGCCGAGCGTGTCGATGAGGAAGCAATGGCGCATGAAGCGGAAGCTGCCAAGCGCAACGCAAGCCTGTCAAACGCATTTACCAGGCAGGTGAACCTGATCATTGTGAGCTACGGTATTCTGGCATAGTAAGTTTTTGTCCCCGTGAATAATTCTGCGCGAAGCCGTTTCTCCTAACACGCCACAGCCACACCATCTCCGCCGAACAACTTCTTCCGGTACTGTTCAGCTTGCCCGAATCCGATACGGCTCCCTCTCTTCCCTTCAAATTTACTGGCGGATTCGACTTACCTACCCGTTCCATCGGTGGCATTCTCTCCGCTCAAGGATTGATCCAGGTCATCGCCATGACGTTCGCCTTCCCGAAACTTACCGACTACCTTGGACCCTTTACTCTCTTCCGCATCACCGCCCTGACCTACCCATTCCTCTACATCGTCACGCCTTACCTCACTCTGGTTCCCCACAGCATGAGGATGCCATGCGTTTACCTGATCCTAGTCTGGAAGGTGTGCGCACAGGCCTTCACCATGCCCTCCGCGCTCATCATGATGGCGAACAACACACCCTCTCCCAAGGTGTCCGGTACCTTGAACGGTGCAATGGCTGCCTCGGCCAGTCTTTGCAGGACATTCGGACCTACCTTCTCCGGCCTCTTGCAATCGGCAGGTCTCTCCATGGGCACCCTCGGTCTCCCCTGGTGGACCAACGCTGCTGTTGCATTTATCGGCGTTCTCATCGCGACGTTCATGAAGGAGGAGAAGCGCCGCACTTTCGAGAACGAGAAGGAAGCGCCCATCTACGAGGAGCCTGAAGAGGACGACACGCCCACCGAAGGCCCCAACGCTTCTCTCGAGACTCTTCAATCCACCCCGAGCTCGCCGCTGCTCACCCGCTTCGATCGTCGCAGCAGCGCCTTGTCCTCTTCATGAAGAAATTTTTCTTTCTTGAGATCTCTTGCAGCTTTTGGGCGCTCATATTTTGTATGATGTTTGTGCTTTGCCTGGCTCTCGGTTTAATTTAGCGTTCATCATCGGCAACAAAGGGTCTTTTCTCACTGGCATCGTCGACACCCGACGCACTCGGCTGGACTGCCTGGATTTTATTCGACAACAAGCGACGGGCTCGACAACCTTACACTTATTAATGCGGCTTTCTGGGCGTTTCTTCTGGCTCGTTCCTTCGCTTCGAGCAGCAGCGTTTCATGCATCGCGAGGCTTTCAAGGCTGGTCCCGGTTTACATTTCACCCGACTCTTTTCGCACTCACACAAAAGGCGTTTTTTCTTTTTTCTTTGTTTCCGTTGCAGATATTTCTTACATCCATCTTAAGATACCCTAGGACAACTTCGGCGTATTTATTTTGTTATCTCTTTTCATCTCGGACAGGAGGGCAGGAAGCGGATATCCTGGGATCAAATCAAGCGTTGCATTCGGCTGGGGGGAACATGGGATATGGGGAAAGGGGGAGTGAAGCAAAAAAAATCTTATTAGAAGGCAAAACGGTTAGCATATGCGAGCGTTGGGGGAAGCAGAGGAGTATTGGGGAAAGGTGTCAGGATACGAGTTTCATCACTTAGCCTTGGGTCTTGCAAGCGAGTGAGGGTTGAGAGGGATTGCTTTACCGAGACGAGGGGGCATTCGTTCTTGCTTGAAATGCAGAATAGATTGTATTAGTAGTAGTCGCATGGAAAATCTTTTAACAGGTTGACAAGAGCAGCGGTCCTTTTCTTCTTCTTTCCCTCATTGCCAATGCACGCCGCAGACGGCCCGGTCAGCAGGATGCAGTTGACTAGGTATATTAGCCTGCGCAGGAAGACACCACCAAGCTTGCACTGTCCCATTCAGCGTTGCCGGGATGGAAGACTACGACCGCTGAGAGGCCGCTAAAGCGATGGCCACACATCGAGGTCCTCAGCGTCTAGGCCAACGGTGACCTGTTTGCTTTCCCCTAGCCAACACCTGACATCAATTGAAGTGGCATGATCGCAATGCAATTGACAGTATCGTTCGCAAAAGAACGGCGGCTTCTTCTCGTCTCGTGAGCGCACCAGAAGTGACTCGAAAATGCACCTTCCGTTTTACCTCCGTCGATATCCGTGTGAGAAGGCGAAGTCGTATATATCTGACTTTATTACGGCAGAGGAAGCGCAAGTCGCCTCTTAGTGCAGTTTCTTTGGGAAGCAATTACCTACCAGCAAAGAGAGCAAAAAAGTCCCACGTTGCCTGGACCTCGTACCGCTTTGCGCGCGAAGTCCCAGCTGTCGGAAGCGTTCCCCGACGGTTCCGAAGACTGAAGGCCTACAGGAAGCAGCCCAAACAGCAGCAGCCCCATCCATCGAATCGACCTGCGAAGCGGAAAATCAGCAGCAAGGAGCAGAAGGAGAAGTGGGAAAAAAGTCGTACGTTTACTGCATCCTGCTGACGTTTCTGCCCGGGGTGCACGAGCTACAATCGGCTTCCATCCTTGCTCATCGAGGCCTTTCCTGCCCATCCGAGCCTTAGGGTTGGCTCGAACCCGCTCGGCTCTCTCACACATCAAACGAACGGGGTGAAAAAGAGAGGAAAAGCCGACGAGAGGAGCCGCATTGGCGCCTGCGCGACACACGAAGAGGTTGTTATTCAGCCTTCACGGTCCCACTAGCCCCCGGCCGGCTCTGCCTTCTGCCCTACGAACAACGGCACGACGGACGGCTCGATTGCGTCTTCACAGCATTAGCGACCTGAGAAAAAAGTCGGGGTCTACTCCCAATATCACCTCTGCCCTTCCCTTACCAACCTACCCTACTCACACTGCCACACAGCAGTTACCGTCCGTTCCGTCTTCGAACCATCCCTTCTCCCTCCGAATCTGTCCACCTTCGGCCGGCTGCGACAGAACGCAGGTATCGCATGTGGTCGAAAGCCTCCCCTTGCGTGCTGCCCGTAACTCTGCTGACTACACACAACCCACTATCTCGCTGAACTATCGTTCCTCCGCACGCCGTTGGGAAATCTGCAAGGCAAGACAAGGCTGGCTGGCTTTGACTGGCGTTTCGGCTGCTTCCGCCGCCCGCCGCCCCTCCACACGTACGCAATTAACGTTCTGGTTGAACGGAGCGAGTAAGAGGCGTGTGCCCCGAGCAGCACGTCCAACCGCGAGAGAGCGATTTAGACGAGAAGTCAGAGAGAGAGAGAGAGAGAGAGAGAGAGAGAGAGAGAGAGAGAGAGAGACGAATTACAGACTATGGGCGGTCCGCGCGGCGGTGGCACCGCTGCGTCGACTTCCAGGAAACGCGATCGCGATCACAATTCATCAACAACCACCACCACCACCACCACCACCGAAACCAAAGCCAAAACCCTCGACAACCACAACTCCCAACCCCACGAAGATGGCCACGCCACCTCACACGGCCACGGCCCCGGCCCCGGCGGCACCAGCTCCAACTTCCGCAACGTCAGCGCCTGCAACCGCTGCCGCCACCGCAAGAACCGCTGCGACCAGAAGCTGCCACGCTGCTCCGCGTGCGTGAAAGCCGGCATCGCCGCCTGCGTCGGCTTCGACCCCGTCAGCAAACGCGAAATCCCCCGCAGCTATGTCTACTTCCTCGAGACGCGCGTGAGGGGCCTCGAAGAGCTCGTCGTGCGCTTGGGCGGCACTGTACCGCCCGTCGAGGGCCATTTCGCTGTCGATGAGACGATCCAGCCGGGTATTAATGTGCCTTTCCCTGTTCTGGAGGGGGAGGGCGGTGGTGCGGGTGCGAAGAAGAAGTCTGGCGCGCTGGTGGCGAAGGGGGATGAGAACCTCGCTGCAGCGGAGCGGGGCGATGAGAATTCTGGCATCGATCCTAATTTGAACGGCAGTACTGCTGGTGGTGGGAGCGAGAATGACAAGATCGACAAGCTCGTTAGCAATCTCGGCATGGTGTCTGTGCAAGGCACGTCGGATTCGAGGGCGCTGGGCTCGACTTCTGGTGTGTCGTTTGCGAGAGTCGTCTACGCTGCTGTCAAGAGCTCCGTGTCGCAGCAGCAGAGTGGCTCTGACAGAGGCGGCACCAAGTCTACGAAACCCATCACGGCCGACGCTGCGAGTGGTGGCGGCAGCACGATGAGAGATTCTTTCTTCGGATTGCACTCCCGCCCGACGATCAAGCCAGCGCCCTTCCCGGACACGCAGCTCGGTCGCAGACTGGTCGACCTGTACTTCGAACACACCAACCCGCAAATCCCGATCCTGCACCGTGGCGAATTCATGGCGCTCTTCGATCGCGTGTACTCCAAGTCTGCGGACGAGAGGACGTCGCGAGAGCTTTACCTTATGAACATCGTCTTCGCTATCGGAAGTGGCATCATCATGGACTCCGCCGGCACGAGCAATTCGCCTTACACTTCCAGTGGGTCAGACGAGAAGATGGAGGAGTCGCCTAGGAACAAGAGGACCAAGCTCAGTGGCAACCAGCAGTGTCAGCCGGAAGAGTACCATTCTTCGGCGATTGTGCATTTAGAGAGTTTCCTCAGCACGTCGGCTGCTTCTGAGGGCCATGGTGGCGGTCTCGAGGAATTGCAGGCTGTTCTGCTTCTTGCTGGACTGGCGCTGCTCAGACCTGTTGCGCCTGGACTTTGGTATATTATTGGTGTGGCTTTGCGTTTGAGCGTCGACCTCGGCCTGCATTATGAAGACAGCGATCCTGAGCTCGACGCGATGGATATCAAAGCTGAGCCGGATGCCGACTACGCACCTTCAAGGAGCCTCGGACGAAAGCAGTGGACGAGAGATTTGCGGCGAAGACTGTGGTGGAGCGTCTATTCCCTCGACCGTTTGGTATCGACCTGCGTCGGTCGACCCTTCGGTATTACGGATCAGGTCATCACGACAGAGTTTCCGTCTGCTCTCGACGACAGATACATCACGACCAGCGGCTTCCTCAAGCCGTCGATGGAATACTGCCCGCCCACCTCGAAGCTGGTGACCCACCATTACTTCCGCCTTCGCCTCTTGCAGTCTGAAATCCTCCAGGTCCTGCAATACAGACAAGCGCAGCAGGCTCGCTCCCAAGGAGCAAATCAAGGCAATCATTTCATGCACACCCACCTCCCTTCGCCTTTCCTGGAGCACTTCAGCTCTTTCCGCGACTGGCGCGCCGACGTAGATCGACGACTTCGTGAATGGAAAGCAGACGCTCCGACGCAAGCCGAGACAGGCGTGAGTTTCAACCCTCTCTTCTTCGACCTCAACTACTGGCAAGGCGTCATCATGCTGTACAGGCAGTCTCTGGCGGTGCCAGCGCCTTTGGCGGAAGAACTGAGCGCTTCGACGGGTGAGAACGTCGAGAGTCCTGGCACGCTGAACAGGGAGTGGGAGGAAGACGAGCAGTTGGTGTGTCTGAAAGTGGCGCAGGCGGCGCAGACTGTGTTGAAGCTTTATCGACAGCTGCATCGTCTGAGGTTGGTCAATTACACGTTTTTGGCTACGCATCATTTGTTCATGAGTGGTGAGTATTGCATTGAACACACTCGGGCGATCGCTTGTGACTAACGCACTTCCAGGCATATCGTTTTTGTACGCGCTCTGGCACAGTCCCGTGGTGCGCTCCCACCTAACCCTCGACGACGTCGATTTCACAATCCTTGCGGCGACCTCCGTCCTCACAGACCTCATGTCAAATTGTCCACCCGCAGAGGCTTGCCGAGACGCTTTCACGCGCATGGCAAAAGCCACGATCACCATGTGCATGTCTACAACGGGCTTCGGCGTCGCGTCAAGTCTAGGCTCGCAGACTCTGGAAGACAGTCCGGTCAGCTACGTCAGTCCCGGCCAGCTTTCGAACGATGGCATGAGCGGATCGCATCATCTACAGCAGCACGCGGATGACATGCAGCAACGACCAAGCTCCGGCGGCGATCGAACGAGAAACATCCCCAAATTCGACATGAACCTGAAAGACCTCTTCTCAGACGTCGAACTGCAAGGGCGCACGCAGTCCTTCTTCCCCCAGCACCAGCAAAACCAGTACGCGAGACAAGGGACTTCACAGAACCAGCAACAGCAACAGCAACAACAGCAAAGACAACCACAGGACGCCGCCCCCTTCACGGGCCAAACATACGCCATCCCCGCCACGCCAGACACATCGGCCGGCACCGACGCCTCTCCAATGCAATACTCCCAGCAACCACCCGACTTCAACCGGCACAACTCCTACAACAGCGCCACCTCCTACCAACCCCCCACCTCCCTCTCGCAGACCATAAGCCAACAACCGCCGCCCTCAGATTTCTCCTTCGACACGCTCGACTTCCTCGACACCTTCCCCGAAAACAACCAGAACAACAACGGCAACACCACCACCTCCACCGGCGCCAATTTCCCCACCACCAGCGCAAGCAACAACCCCCTCCTCGGCGGCGCGTCCTTCTGGCCCAGCGCCGAAGTCGACCTCGGCTTCGGCACGGGCGGGCTGGCGGGCTGGTCTTCCTCTTCGTTCATGGGAGAGGGGGATGATGCGGTCAATGGGCAGGGCGGCGGTGGTGGAGGTGTGACGGGGGGTTTTGGGGGTGTTGAGGGCGTGGGGGCAGGCGGGGGCGGGGTGGATCTGTTCGATGGGTTCTTTTTCGGTGGCGGTGGTGGTGGTGGGTTTGGTGGGTGATGAGATTGGGTGAGGTTGAAAGGGAAGAGGAAGGGTGCAGGGTTGGATTGGTTAATGAATTTACGACTTTTTACTTGTGCTTAATGAGGGAGAAAAAGGAAGGGAAGGGAAGGCAAGGCAAGGGTATAGATGGAAGGAAGCGGGGAAAAAAAAACATTCAAGTTGTTGTGGGTGGACAAGGCGGATCTTACGACAGCACCTACTTGGCTTTGTCTCCATTTAGCCTTTTTGCTCTGATGTGTATGATGGATGCACGGACAGGACGGATGAATAGAAGAAAACTTTTTCGAATGAAACTCTCTACTCAGCAAAGATAAGGAAGAAAATCTCAGGAACACCCTTTTTTTTTTTCTTTCTTATTTTTTTCCTCAACAAGTACCTTTTAGAGAAGAGTCGAAAAGACATTCGGGAGGATGAGAAGATCTAGGTAACCTGATCCGGCGAACATCGAAGCTCAAGTAGCACACACGGAAAGGATATGACCACTGACAATGCCGCATCCCACTCAAATCCCTCACTCAGACTGGCAAGTGAGCTTTTGATGAGAGCATTGAGCAATTAAATATCATAACATTAAACATCAACTAGGTACTCGCGAGCGACTAATAATAAGAAGTAATCAAGAAGCGCGTCATCCCCTTCCCCGTCTTCTCCTTCTCCCCGCTCCCAGCAATCGCATCATGAGATTCTTCCACATTGAGATGGATAGGTAAGAGGTCCTCATCACCACCTCCTGTGTTTTGCAGCCCTCACTTCTTCTCCATCATTGTCTTCCCCATCCCATCATCTCCCATCCATTTCCATTGTGCAAAATTGCTTCACTGCATTTTGCGAAACGACATCCTCGTGATCCCCGCGGCGGCGTAATTCGAACAGCCCGCCACGGGTCTCTCGCGCAGCTCCAGGGCGGGAGGGAAGATCAGCAGGGGAGAGCCGGTGCAGTCGGGGGAGTTGTAGAATGTTATATCTGCGTGGGTGGAAGTGTCAGGAAGAGTGGACATTTGGTGTTGGGTGGAGGTTTTGGCAGTGGACGCACAACTATCATCGTCATCCTGCTCTTCGGGTCGGATGAGCAGGGATTGGTCGTGGCCCCAGTCGTAGAGGTCGTATTTCTGCGGACACGTTCAGCCGTTAGGAAATGGGCATTGTCATCAACATGACAGCATCTGTCCACATAACGAGCGAGAGGGTGAGTGGGGCGGGCAGTGCAAAGACAAAAA
>MSJI02000334.1:0-17655 GCA_001931905.2 Cladosporium sp. IMV 00045 | reverse complement strand
CTGCGCCCATTGGCCTCCCACCACCTGCCTACCAGTCTATCGAGGGCTCGCCACGCAACTCGTCCGCTGCCGAGCGTGTCGATGAGGAGGCAATGGCGCATGAAGCGGAAGCTGCCAAGCGCAACGCAAGCCTGTCAAACGCATTTACCAGGCAGGTGAACCTGATCATTGTGAGCTACGGTATTCTGGCATAGTAAGTTCTAATCCTCATAAATGTTTCTGCGCGAAGCCATTTCTCCTAACACGCCACAGCCACACCATCTCCGCCGAACAACTTCTTCCGGTACTGTTCAGCTTGCCCGAATCCGATACGGCTCCTTCTCTTCCCTTCAAATTTACTGGCGGATTCGACTTGCCTACTCGTTCCATTGGTGGCATTCTCTCCGCTCAAGGACTGATCCAGGTCATCGCCATGACATTCGCTTTCCCGAAACTCACCGACTGCCTTGGACCCTTCACCCTCTTCCGCATCACCGCTCTGACCTACCCATTCCTCTACATCGTCACGCCTTACCTCACTCTGGTTCCCCACAGCATGCGGATGCCATGCGTCTACCTGATCCTCGTCTGGAAAGTGTGCGCGCAGGCCTTCACCATGCCATCCGCGCTCATTATGATGGCGAACAACACTCCCTCTCCTAAGGTGTCTGGCACCTTGAACGGCGCAATGGCCGCCTCGGCCAGTCTTTGCAGGACATTCGGACCTACCTTCTCCGGCCTCTTGCAATCAGCAGGTCTCTCCATGGGCACCCTAGGTCTCCCCTGGTGGACCAATGCTGCGGTTGCATTTATCGGTGTTCTCATCGCGACGTTCATGAAGGAGGAGAAGCGCCGCACTTTCGAGAACGAGAAGGAAGCGCCCATCTACGAGGAGCCTGAAGAGGACGACACGCCCACCGAGGGCCCCAACGCTTCTCTCGAGACTCTCCAATTCACCCCGAGCTCGCCGCTGCTCACCCGCTTCGATCGTCGCAGCAGCGCCTTGTCCTCTTCATGAAGAAAACTTTTCTTTCTTGAGATCTCTTGCAGTTTTTGGGCGCTCATCTTTTGTATGATGTTTGTGCTTTGCCTGGATCTCGGTTTATTTTACCGTTCATCATCGACAACAAAGGGTCTTTTCTCACTGGCATCGTCGACACCCGACGCACTCGGCTGGACTGCCCGGACGCCATTCCACGACAAGCGACGGGCTCGACAACCTTACACTTATTAATCCGGCTTTCTGGGCGTTTCTTCTTCTGACTCGTTCCTCGCTTCGAACAGCGTTTCATGCATCGCGAGGCTTTCAGGCTGGTCCCGGTTTACATTCAACCCGACTCTTTTCGCACTCACCAAAAAAGGCGTTCTTGATTTTTTTTTTCTTTCGTTTTGTTTCTTTTGCAGAGATATTTCTTAGATCCATCTTAAGATACCCTAGGACAACTTCGGCGTATTTATTTAGTTTTTCTCTTCCATTTCGGACCGGAGGGCAGGAAGCGGATATCCTGGGATCAAACCAAGCGTTGCATTCGGCTGGGGGGAACATGGGATATGGGGAAAGGGGGAGGGAAGCAAAAGAATCTTACTAGAAGGCAAGACGGTTAGCATATGCGAGCGTTGGGGGGGGGGGAGCAGAGGAGTATTGGGGAAAGGTGTCGGGATACGAGTTTCATCACTTGGCTTTGGGTCTTGCAAGCGAGTGAGGGTTGAGAGGGATTGCTTTACCGAGACGAGGGGGGATTCTTTCTTGCTCGAAATGCAGAATAGATTGTATTAGTAGTAGTCGCATGGAAAATCTTTTCACAGGTTGACAAGTGCAGTGGTCCTTTTCTTCTTCCTTTTCTCGTTGCCAATACACGCCGCAGACGGCCCGGTCAGCAGGATGCAGTTGACCAGGTATACTAGCCTGCGCAGGAAGACACCACCAAGCTTGCACTGTCCTGTTCAGCGTTGCCGGGATGGAAGACTACGACCGCTGAGAGGCCGCTAAAGCGATGACCACACATCGAGGTCCTCAGCGTCTAGGCCAACGGTGACCTGTTTGCTTTCCCCTAGCCAACACCTGACATCAATTGAAGTGGCATGATCGCAATGCAATTGACAAGATCGTTCGCAACAGAACGGCGGCTTCTTCTCGTCTCGTGAGCGCACCAGAAGTGACTCGAAAATGCATCTTCCGTTTTACCTCCGTCGATATCCGTGTGAGCAGGCAAAGTCGTATATATCTGACTTTATTACGGCAGAGGAAGCGCAAGTCGCCTCTTAGTGCAGTTCCTTTGGGAAGCAATTACCTACCAGCAAAGAGAGCAAAAAAGTCCCACGTTGCCTGGACCGATCTCGTACCGCTTTGCGCGCGAAGTCCCAGCTGTCGGAAGCGTTCCCCGACGGTTCCGAAGACAGAGCCTACAGGAAGCAGCCCAAACAGCAGCGCCCCATCCATCGAATCGACCAGCGAAGCGGAAAATCAGCAGCAAGGAGCAGAAGGAGAAGTGGAAAAAAGTCGTACGTTTACTGCATCCTGCTGACGTTTCTGCCCGGGGTGCACGAGCTACAATCGGCTTCCATCCTTGTTCATCGAGGCCTTTCCTGCCCATCCGAGCCTTAGGGTTGGCTCGAACCCGCTCGGCTCTCTCACACATCAAACGAACGAAGTGGAAAAAGAGAGGAAAAGCCGACCAGAGGAGCCGCATTGGCGCCTGCGCGACACACGAAGAGGTTGTTATTCAGCCTTCACGGTCCCACTAGCCCCGGCCGGCTCTGACTTCTGCCCTACGAACAACGGCACGACGGGCGGCTCGATTGCGTCTTCACAGCATTAGCGACCTGAGAAAAAGGTCGGGGTCTACTCCCAATATCACCTCTGCCCTTCCCTTACCAACCTACCCTACTCACACTGCCACACAGCAGTTACCGTCCGTTCCGTCTTCGAACCATCCCTCCTCCCTCCGAATCTGTCCACCTTCGGCCGGCTGCGACAGAACGCAGGTATCGCATGTGGTCGAAAGCCTCCCCTTGGGTCTGCCCGTTACTCTGCTGACTACACACACCCACTATCTCGCTGAACTATCGTTCCTCCGGGCGCCGTTGGGAAATCTGCAAGGCAAGACAAGGCTGGCTTGCTGGCGTTTCGGCTGCTTCCGCTGCCCGCCGCCCCTCCACACGTACGCAATTAACGTTCTGGTTGAACGGAGCGAGTAAGAGGCGTGTGCCCCGAGCAGCACGTCCAACCGCGAGAGAGCGATTTAGACGAGAAGTCAGAGAGAGAGACGAATTATAGACTATGGGCGGTCCGCGCGGCGGTGGCACCGCTGCGTCGACTTCCAGGAAACGCGATCGCGATCACACTTCATCAACAACCACCACCACCACTACCGAAACCAAAACCAAAACCCTCGACGACCACAACTCCCAACACCACGAAGACGGCCACGCCACCTCACATGGCCACGGCCCTGGCCCAGGTGGCACCAGCTCCAACTTCCGCAACGTCAGCGCCTGCAACCGCTGCCGCCACCGCAAGAACCGCTGCGACCAGAAACTGCCACGCTGCTCCGCGTGCGTGAAAGCCGGCATCGCCGCCTGCGTCGGTTTCGACCCCGTCAGCAAACGCGAAATCCCCCGCAGCTATGTCTACTTCCTCGAGACGCGCGTGAGGGGGCTCGAGGAGCTCGTCGTGCGCTTGGGCGGCACCGTGCCGCCCGTCGAGGGCCATTTCGCTGTCGATGAGACGATACAGCCGGGCATCAATGTGCCTTTCCCTGTCCTTGAGGGGGAGGGCGGTGGTGCCGGTGCGAGGAAGAAGTCTGGTGCGCTGGTGGCGAAGGGCGATGAGAAGCTCGCTGCAGCGGAGCGGGGCGATGAGAATTCTGGGATCGATCCTAATCTGAACGACAGCACTGCTGGTGGTGGCAGCGAGAGTGACAAGATCGACAAGCTCGTCAGCAATCTCGGCATGGTGTCTGTGCAGGGCACGTCGGATTCGAGGGCGTTAGGCTCGACTTCTGGTGTTTCGTTTGCGAGAGTCGTCTACGCTGCTGTCAAGAGCTCCGTGTCGCAGCAGCAGGGCAGTTCCGACAGAGGCGGTACCAAGTCTACGAAACCTATCACGGCCGACGCTGCGAGCGGTGGCGGTAGTACGATGAGAGATTCTTTCTTCGGACTGCACTCCCGCCCGACGATCAAGCCTGCGCCTTTCCCGGACACGCAGCTGGGTCGCAGACTGGTCGACCTGTACTTCGAACACACCAACCCGCAAATCCCAATCCTGCACCGCGGCGAATTCATGGCGCTCTTCGACCGCGTGTACTCCAAATCTGCGGACGAGAGGACGTCGCGAGAACTCTACCTCATGAACATCGTGTTCGCTATTGGAAGTGGCATTATCATGGATTCTGCAGGCACGAGCAACTCGCCTTACACTTCCAGCGGGTCAGATGAGAAGATGGAGGAGTCGCCTAGGAATAAGAGGACCAAGCTCAGTGGCAACCAGCAGTGTCAGCCGGAAGAGTACCATTCCTCTGCCATTGTGCATTTGGAGAGTTTCCTCAGCACGTCGGCTGCTTCTGAGGGCCATGGTGGCGGTCTCGAAGAATTGCAGGCTGTTCTGCTTCTTGCTGGACTGGCGCTGCTCAGACCTGTCGCGCCTGGACTTTGGTATATTATTGGTGTGGCCCTGCGTTTGAGCGTCGACCTCGGCCTGCATTATGAAGACAGCGACCCTGAGCTTGACGCGATGGATATCAAAGCCGAGCCGGACACCAACTACGCGCCTTCAAGGAGCCTCGGACGAAAACAGTGGACGAGAGATTTGCGGCGAAGATTATGGTGGAGCGTCTATTCCCTCGATCGCCTGGTCTCGACGTGCGTCGGCCGACCCTTCGGTATTACGGATCAGGTCATCACGACAGAGTTTCCGTCCGCTCTCGACGACAGATACATCACGACCAGCGGCTTCCTCAAGCCATCGATGGAATACTGCCCGCCTACCTCGAAGCTGGTAACCCACCATTACTTCCGCCTTCGCCTCTTGCAGTCTGAAATCCTCCAGGTCCTGCAATACAGACAGGCTCAGCAAGCGCGCTCGCAAGGCGCAAACCAAGGAAATCATTTCATGCACACTCACCTCCCTTCGCCTTTCCTGCAACACTTCAGCTCTTTCCGCGACTGGCGCGCCGACGTAGATCGACGACTTCGTGAATGGAAAGCAGACGCTCCCACGCAGGCCGAGACGGGCGTGAGTTTCAACCCGCTCTTTTTTGACCTCAACTACTGGCAAGGCGTCATCATGCTGTACAGGCAGTCTCTGGCAGTTCCGGCGCCTTTGGCGGAAGAACTGAGCGCTTCGACGGGTGAGAATGTGGAAAGCCCTGGCACTCTGAACAGGGAGTGGGAGGAGGACGAGCAGTTGGTGTGTCTGAAAGTGGCACAGGCGGCGCAGACGGTGCTGAAGCTCTATCGACAGCTGCATCGTCTGAGGTTGGTCAATTACACGTTTTTGGCTACGCATCATTTGTTCATGAGTGGTGAGTATAGTATTGAGTATATGTGTGGGATGGCTTATCGCTAACGCACTTCCAGGTATATCGTTTCTGTACGCGCTCTGGCACAGTCCCGTGGTGCGCTCCCACCTAACCCTCGACGACGTCGATTTCACGATCCTCGCGGCGACCTCCGTTCTCACGGACCTCATGTCAAATTGCCCACCCGCAGAGGCTTGCCGAGACGCTTTCACGCGCATGGCAAAAGCCACGATCACCATGTGCATGTCCACAACGGGCTTCGGCGTCGCGTCAAGTCTGGGCTCACAGACTTTGGAAGACAGTCCGGTCAGCTACGTCAGTCCCGGCCAGCTTTCGAACGATGGCATGAGCGGATCGCATCATCTACAGCAGCACGCGGATGACATGCAGCAACGACCAAGCTCTGGCGGTGATCGAACGAGAAACATCCCCAAATTCGACATGAACCTGAAAGACCTCTTCTCAGACGTCGAATTGCAAGGGCGCACGCAGTCCTTCTTCCCACAGCACCAGCAAAACCAGTACGCGAGACAAGGGACTTCACAGAACCAGCAACAACAGCAACAGCAAAGACAACAACAACAGGACGCCGCGCCATTCACGGGCCAAACATACGCCATCCCCGCCACGCCAGACACATCGGCCGGCACCGACGCCTCTCCCATGCAATACTCCCAGCAACCACCCGACTTCAACCGGCACAACTCCTACAACAGCGCCACCTCCTACCAACCCCCCACCTCCCTCTCCCAGACCATAAGCCAACAACCCCCTCCTTCAGATTTCTCCTTCGACACGCTCGACTTCCTCGACACCTTCCCCGAAAGCAACAACAACAACGGCAACAACACCTCCACCAGCGCCAACTTCCCAACCACCAGCGCAAGCAACAACCCCCTCCTAGGCGGCGCGTCCTTCTGGCCCAGCGCCGAAGTCGACCTCGGCTTCGGCACGGGCGGGCTGGCGGGCTGGTCTTCCTCGTCTTTCATGGGGGAGGGGGAGGATTCGGTTAATGGGCCTGGTGGCGGCGGTGGAGGAGTGTCGGGCGGGTTTGGAGGCGTTGAGGGCGTGGGGGCTGGTGGGGGAGGGGTGGATTTGTTCGATGGGTTCTTTTTTGGTGGTGGTGGAGGTGGGGGTGGGGGGTTTGGTGGGTGATGAGTTGGGGTGAGATTGAGAGGGAGAGGAAGGGTGCAGGTTTGGATTTATTGACGAATTTACGACTTTTTACTTGTGTTTAATGAGGAAGAAAAGGAAGGGAAGGCAAGGCAAGGGTATAGATGGAAGGAAGGGGAAAAAAACATCATTCAAGTTGTTGTGGGTGGATAAGGCGGATCTTACGACAGCACCTATTCGGCTTTCTTCCATTTTGCCTTGTTGCTCTGATGTGTATGATGGATGCATGGACAGGATGGACGGATAGGAGAAATTTTTTCGAATGAAACTCTCTACTCAGCGAAGATAAGGAAGGAAATTTCAGGAACACCCTTTTTCTCCTCAACGAGTCCTTTTAGAGTACGGTCGGAAAGACATTCAGGATGATGAGAAGATCTAGGTATCTGATCAATGAATGTCAGACATCAAGTAGCACATACGAAAAGGCTGTGGAAACCGAAGGCCCATCCAACTCAATCACTCACTTAGACTGGCAAGTAGGCTTTTGATGAGAGCATTGAGCAATTAAGTAATATTATATCAAGCATCAAATACTCGCGAACGACCAATAGTGAGTGATCAATAAGCGCATTCTCCCCTCCTCATCTCCTCCCCACTCCCAGCATCGCAGTATGAGATTATTCCACACCGATGAACAAGAGCCTCCTCGTCACCACCTCCTGTTTTCTCAACCTCCCTTCTCCTCCATCTCGTCTTCCCATCCCACCATCTCCCATCCCATTTTCACCCTGCAATTTCGCTTCACTGCATCTTCCGAAACGACATCCTCGTAATCCCCGCCGCGGCATAATTCGAACAGCCCGCCACGGGCCTTTCGCGCAGCTCTAGCGCGGGAGGGAAGATCAGCAGCGGCGAGCCGCTGCAGTCGGGGGAGTTGTAGAACGTTAGGTCTGCGTGGGTGGGAGTGTTAGTGAGGGTGGGTGGTACTGGTGGTACTGGTGGTTGAGGCTTTTGATCTATGAGGAGGGGGGAGAGAGAAGGGTGCGTTTAGGGGGCTTGCAAGACGTACAACTATCGTCATAATCCTGCTCTTCGGGTCGGACGAGGAGGGATTGGTCGTGGCCCCAGTCGTAGAGATCGTATCTCTGCATTGCAATCATAGCCGTTAGAAAATGGCATTGTCAAATAAAACCTGATACATCCGCTTCGTGGGAAAGCACATTTCCGATCTTCTTCCTCTGTTTTGAGGAAATGCGTACGTACGTACCTTACAAAGATCATCCCCATCGACCTCCTCAGGAAAAATCAGTATCTCCTGATCTGACACTTTACCACGACCATTGCTGCTGCTGCTGCCGCCGCCGGTGCCGTTGCCCCCGCCTGTGATGGTGCATTTGTCGCCGAGCCAGACTGTGAAGCGGAAAGCTTCTGTGAGGGAGTGGAACAGAGTGAGAGTGAGCAAGGTGGAGATGAGGAGGGAGAGGGTTGTGTTGTGACGCATGCTGTCGATGCTGACGGGTTTGACTGAGGGTTGGATTGGTTGGTTGGGTTGGAACGCTTCGATGCTTCTTCGATGCGTCTTCGATGACGGTTCTTTTTTGCTTCTTCCTCGATGTCTTTCCCGGTATGCGGTTTAGGGAGCTCGAGATCGTCGGGACTTTGGATTCTTGGAAAGGGGGAAGAGGGAGGTAAAAGTAGGCGAATCCAGAGCAACAGAGCTCCTGCGAGAGCTTCTGGATCTGGTGGCATTGGGAGAGATTTACATTCCATATGACGCGAAGGGGGTTCACGTGCGGGTGCGCAGGGTTGCGCCTCTGACATCGCTTTTATCGATTCCGTCTGCCAATATTGAGCCCAATGGGAGCACGATGAGCAGGCAGGGCCTCTGAATTGTTCTAAATCGAGCCATACCACCCTCTTTCGATCTTCTTGCGCGGGCGTGAAGAGCCATCGTCATCGAGATCGTCATCCCTTTCTTCGTCTTCGCCTTCGCCTTTGCCTGCTTTTTTGCGCTTATCTTTCTTGCTCAGCTTCGCCCTCTTTTCCATTTCCTGCTTCTTCAACTTTAACTTCTCCATCCTCCTCGCCCTCCTCGCCCTCTCATCCAAAGCAAGCACCCTGTCCGTCTCAGCGTACCCGTAGAAAGAGGCATTGCTCTCCTCCTCCTGTGGCAAAAGCGCTATGGCCTTCCCGCGCTTCTCCGCGAGCATGTCTCTGCATGCATGAACTTCATCTCCCGGCTCCGCGCTGTCGGGTCGTGTTCTGGGGGGAGTTCTAGAAGTTTGTCACACAGGGTGATGAGTTCTTGTTTCGCTTGTTGTAGATCGTGGAAGTTGCCGCGGATGCGCGCTGTGGCGAGGGATTGGTGCAAGTTGTGGAGGGTTTCTGTGGTGGGTGGTGATGATGCTGTGGCTTTTCGTCGGGTTGGGGTGTGTTGTCTTCGTTTGTGAGGTCGATGGTTGTGGACTTCGGGGGTGTGAGTGGGGTGGGAGGTTCGGTGGTCGTGAGATCGATGGTTTCATTGCTTGGACTGGTGGTTGGTATTGCGGTTCTCATCGAGTCGATCAAATCACACATTGCGGCATAATGCTCCCGGAAGACTTCATAGTCTCTCACATCCGCGTGGCAGCGGACGAGCTCGGCGATCTTCGAGGGGATGTCACCGAGAATCGTTCCACTTGAACCGTGGAATTTGACAGTGCACATCCCTTTCTGCCTTTTGCCCTTGTTCAAGTTACGGATGGTTTTCAATGGATCTGTCAGGAAAGCAATCATGTGCGCGCGGGAGAGATCTCCGGGCTCGATGAGACGATATTCGTGGATGATGTCGAGCCCGTCCTGGGGACAGTCCCACACATCGGCGGTGATAAAGTTTCTGGAAGTGGCGTCGTTGGGCATCTTGACGGTGATGGTGATTTGCAAAGAGCGGAGAACGTGATCGACGGGGATGCGGTGGACGAATGCGAAGAGCATGTCCTGTACTGCACAGACTGACGAGGGGTGGTTGCCTGTTGTGACTTCGACTTGCAGATTTTTGACTCGGCTGAGAAGGTCCAATTGGAGATCGTCTTCGATGTCTTCTTGATACATCGCTGGTGGATAGTTGGGTTTCTGTCTCACCGTCTTGCCGAAGAATAGGCGTGCTCTGTGGTCGTCCTCTTGCCATCCTTCAATGCAGGCGCGGTAGGCGTGGGCGTTGTCACGCAAGACGTCTGCAATGTTGTAACGGCTGGCCATGTCTGATATGAAGTGGTTGTTGGTTGGTACCTTTAGGTGGACGGCTGGAGAGAGTCTCGTTCTAAGTAGAGCATTATGGCGATCTCTGGGAAGCCTTCACAACGAAGACCAGCGCCAAAAAAGATTCACCTATACCAGGAAGATAAGTTACTGGTACGAAGGTGACGAGATCTCTTCAACATCTCAAGGCAACGATCGCATATTGCATTGCCTCATGGACATGTCATTCACTCAGATAAGTCGCCTTCAGCTTCAATTGACCCTAGGTCCAAATCCCTGGGAGTTTCGCTTCCTAGTGCCTTTACTTTGGCCAAAAGTTCCTTTGCACGCTTCCTCTCCGCGATAGATTTCTGTCGATTTTGCTCAGTAGCTACGCGATCAGCATAATCACCATGAACATTCGTAGTGGGACTGGACAGACTACTGTCGTCTGGCTGGTGTGAGCGGGCCCTGGCAAGCGACGCGTAGATGTCCGACAGCCAGATCGCCATCATGCTCCGCAGGTGCAGCAGCGGCTCGCTGACGTCGTAAGGCGGACTCAACAGCAATTGGTCGAGGCGGTCTGCGATGGGAAGGGCATCTTCGAGCTCACGTCTCGTGAGATCCTGGCCGCTGGAATCCCGAAGCGACCTGCTGCGATTGCTGACATCGCTCGCTGTACTCTGAATAGACGACCTCCGTACTCTGGCTGCTTCTTCTCGCAGGCGCTTGTAGCGAGCTTGTACCTCGTATACCCAGACATTGAACAAGGCGGGATAGAAGACTCTGGAGTTGACGGTATGTTGGCTGTGAGGGGTGTATGGATATTGCAAGACCAGACGCTCGTAATACTCCCGCGCCAACTTGAAGCCTTCGTCTGGAAGTTGAGGCGATGCCTTTTGTGCATCAAAATCGTCATGCATGGATACGTCGTCGCTTCCTGGGTTATCGGCTTTGGCGGGATTCTCTGATATCTTGCCATGTCCTCGCCGCATCAAAATTTCAGCGCCGATGCCCCAGCGACCATGTTGGCGAACGTCGATTTCTTGTCCGCCAACTTCGGTGCGAACCAGGAGGCCCCAAGTGCGCGAGGCACGGTCCCAATCTCCGGCGAGCATGCATCGATGTAATATGACAGTAAGATTGTCCAGATGTTTTCGCTTCAAGGAGGTGGATTGATCCTGGGGTTCGGTCTTCGCCACATACAACGGCGGCTTCACAGCGGCGAGTTCTTCTTGAGAAGACCTTCTCGGAGGACCTGAAGATTTGACGGGTGCGTGAGGAAATGGAAACCGCGGAACCGGCTGCTCGCGTGAGAGGCCGGCGACAAGAAAAGGGTCAGTTCTGTTCACCGGCACGAATCCGCGCGCTTTTCGAGGCGTCAGGTCATCAGAGCTGGAAGATTGTTCGTGACCGAGACCGTCACTTTCTTGCTCATCGTCGTCTTCGCGCTTTCGCTTTTTTGCTTCTCGCTTCTGTTCGTGCGTGAGGAAAGCTTGTTGGCTCTTGTTGGGTCGGTATACTGGGGCGAAAGTAGACATGGTAGCAGTGTCGGAGTTGAAACGGACCGGGCTCGGATGAAACGGGTTTAGTGGTGGACGAGTGGCCAGGTAGTGTAGGTGATTAAGGATTGAGGGATTCTGTTATTCTCTGGTGCGTTTCATCTGATGCGGATGAGCAGCGCCAACAAACGAACGACGTGCCGCGGGAAGAAAACGCATGAAAGTCTTTTTCGACACTCGTGCGAGGCCACGTGGAGTTGAGAGAATTGTGGTGTCTTCCCTGATGCTGGTATGTGTATTATTGATTTTTTCGAGTTTGGCCGTTGATGGCTCGTGGGATCATAGAATAGCCAGGATGTTCTGAAAATAGCGATGGCCTAAGGTACCAATTGACTGTCTCGGGTCGATCATCCCAGGAATCGGCGCCACACCATGTGTCCAATCACCGGCAGTGGAGATCTGATGTGGAGCTGGTGTTCTCAGTTGGTGTGAGAAAGAAGGTGCGATGAACACCCGTCGATACAGCGTATTTGCTCGCACCTGGAGATGTCTTCTGATATGAGTATGAATCACGAAAGACCTGAATTCAACATATCTGTCTGGAGGTGCTCAAAATCAAACCTGGCTTGCTCACGACATACCCCTCTTCCAGTCGGCGGTTTCAGTCAGATTTGAGAAAGATTCATTCACTAACGAGGTCGAGGCCGTCAACGGTCGATGATGATGTTACAAGGATTAGTGCTATGTATACTAGCAGAGTCTCCCGCCTGAGGTATCCGCGCATTTTAACGTGTGATCATCCCATCTGCCCCCCAAGCGGGCGGCGCGCAGGCAAACTAGACCAAACGTCTCCTGGTCTTGGTGCTGGCTCTCGCGGTGCTGGTGACCGACTGACTGTGACTTGACTGGAGTTGAGTGGGCGCGAGAAGAAAGCGGCTTGTCGGCTCATCCATCAACCGCTAACCACTCACTACTCCCTCACTGCCTTACCCTAATTATTGCTGCTCTCTTACCCAACTTCCAAGACAACCCGCCTCTCACTACATTACCTCTCTTCCCTACCTCCACGCCTCATCTCGCCCACTCTCCCTCTTACTCATCACCCTTCCTTACCTCTTGCCTCGACACGACACGACACGACGCACATGCGCGCCCACATGCACAGCTGACTGCTCCGTCGACCTACGCCAACGCCTATCGCTACACCCTCAGCCCGACCACCGCTCCGCTTTACCACATACTACGCCTCTACAACTCCCTCTCGCTGGTTCTTATTACTCCCTCACTCGCAACACTCGCAACACTACGACTATCTTCCTTTGTGCCGCTACGAGGAGGAGGGTGCGCGCGCGCGTTGACACTCGTATCCAACACCTGTGAGGATATGCAATAGCCCACTTACAAGCATGGGTCAGGGCGCTTCACAGCCTCTCAGAGGCGGCGACCATCAGGCTCCTGTGCCCGCTGCCAACGACGACAACTCCGCCCACCGTCGCAGATATTCTTCGCTCGGCAACTTGCTCCGCAGTCAGGACTCATCGCGCAACCAAGACTCACCCGCTCCCAGCGACAGTGCAGATGAGGGTGGCTTGCTGGGTGGACAGCCTAGGCGCCGGCCGCCTATGCGCTCAGGCAGCACCAACAGACTCTCACGCCTTCTACAGCCTTCCACAACTCCCTCGTCAAGTGACGCCGGCTCGTCACGGCCATCGGCACTTCGAAGATCTCGTACTACATTATCCAACATCTTCCGGAGAGACGATGCGGCTACCAGTAACAGTCGACAAACACGTCCGAGGAGCATCATGCAGCAGCGAGAGTCATACGCTCAGAGTCCTTCGGTGAACGGTGAAGACGGTGAATACCATGCGCCCAGGCTGCCGTCAATAGATCACGGTTCCACCTTCGAACAGGATTTCCTTGATCCAGAGCACCCACCAAGATCCGCCGGCTCACACCGCCTACCCAACATCCGCTTTAATCCTCTACGCCCCGACCGGCCGTTCAGGCACATAACATCCTCCCTCCGTAGAAGGCGCTCACCTCCGCCCGACGCTTTACGACGACCTGCAGGCGCGGAAGATCAGGCTACTATGCTGAGCAGATTACTGAGCGTGGCTGCAGCTGCCACTGCTGCTACTTTGATGGGCGATGATCACCAAGCACTGAGCGAAGCTCGAGGACTCACTGGTGGAACTGGAATTGGAGAGGTCGGTGGTAATGGCGAGGACGGCAGCTTCGACGGATTTCTTAGGGCCCTACAAAACGGAAGAATTGCATCAGCCTTGCGGCAGGGCGCTGATGGACAAGAAAGCGGAGAGGGTGGACAATCCGGGCCTTTGAACTTCTTCCGGATGTTCCGGTTTGGGACATCTGGGTCGAATGCAGGAGCAGACAGTGCCGAGTCGCAATCGCAAGGATCTGGCGATGGATCAAGCAGCACGGACAACCGTATGGTGCCCATCATAATTGTTGGGATTCGATCGATATCGCCGAACTCGAATTCCGGTCCTAGCGGTGGCTCTGATGAGCTCCCTCCGTTCATCGACGCACTTGGTCACTTCCCGTCACCTCTGCCAGCGCATGCTCTTGGTGCTCATGGCCACGACAGCATCGACTCTATCTTACGCCCGCCTCAGAATGGCACCAGTTTTCGTCATCGAAGAAGAGCCAGCATGGGTGGTTTTGGCATGGGCAGAAGTCGGATCAACGACAGATACGACGATCAGCGAGACCACAGGTCGCCCGACAGGAGACGTGAAAGGCCTTGGAGTGTTGCAAGTTCGACCTCGAACGCAGAGCCCAGGCCGCCACCCGCAACGCCAGCATCGCCCAGTCCCGAGCTCAGTCGAATTTCTAGCAGAAACAGCACACCCTCACATTCACGGCCTGCGTCTTTCGTGGCAAATAGCGTTCGTGATTTTGCACCAGATTCTCGCCGCAACAGCACACTGCACCGATCAGCTGCCAGCCCACTGTCGAGCCATACAGAGGAGACTGCATCGCTTCACTCGACTCGGTCAAGCGACAACCTCCTTTCTCAGCCTCGAGAGCCAGAGACTTTCCGCGGCCATCGCCGCTCAGACACCGCACCAAACATTCACTACCCCCGCTTCGCCTCTGGCCATCCGCGTCGTAACGGTGTGGTGGAGCCTGACAACCTGCCTTCTCTTTCCCGCACATCATCAGCCAATGCTACTGATGGCAATTCGGGCGCCAATAATGAAGACCGCAATGGAGACAGCCGCAGTTGGATCATCTACGTGCTTGGTGGATCTTACCCGGAGAATCACCCCATTCTTACAACACCCAGTCTCTTCACGGAGAACCCAACGTATGAGGACATGATGCTACTCTCAACCCTGCTCGGACCTGCAAAGGCACCTGTCGCCAGCGAAGATGACGTTCAGTCTGCTGGTGGGCTCTACGAAATTGTGGTGGTAGAGTCACCTCAAGAGAGTGAGAGTGCCACTGTTGTCAGCCCGGAACGACTCGCAGCAGTCGTAACACCCGAAACCAAGGGCGAAAACGATCCCGATCGCGTGTTACTCGAGCTCGGCCACCGCTGTCTGGTGTGTCTATGTGACTTTGAAGTGAAGGAGACGGCGAGGCGACTGGTGAAGTGTGGTCACTTATTCCACAAGGAGTGCATTGATCACGTAAGTCGAGTCTTTTATACGCAATTTATTCACATGCGGAAAACTAATTATCTCTTAGTGGCTAACCCAAGGCCGAAACTCTTGCCCTCTCTGTCGCGGACAAGGCGTCAACGAGAAAGAAAAGGCGGCTTCAACCGAATCCGAGAGTCTCGACGAAGACGACGCAGTACCTGCACCTCAGCCAGCGCCAGAAATGGCAGCAGTATAACAACAGCTCAAGAAGAGCACCCCACACAACAACCCACCCTAATCTTTCGAGGGGGCATTCTCACACTCCGAGCCAGACCGGCTCTATTTCTTTATATTCCTTATTAATCGTCTGGCGTTTACAAAGGCAAAGCGACTGCCCGAATGTCTCGGTCTGGGCAGATCTTCAAAGCCGGTTGGGGGGGGTCGGTATGTCAATGTGGGACGACACACATTAGCGAAGCGAAGCACGGGTGGTGGGAATGGAACAAACAGGACGAATTGACGATTTTCCCAACCTTTTTACTGTTATTATCTTATTTACCAGGTCATTCCTTTTGGGCCTGCCTTGCACCGCTGTGTGCTTGGTTGGGATGGAGGGGGTTTTCTGATATTTCACATCGGGGGCGGACATAGCGTGTTTTCTCTCTCTTTCTAGTATTGACCGCTCAAAGACATTCGTGTAATCGAGTATTGTAATTCTTTCATTTTTCTTTTCAGACCAGTACATGTATTTCTTCATCTATTTCGTGATGCGCATGACTTTAGAATAGATGCTTCGCCAGTGGGCTGACCCTTGGAGAGCCTACTTGGCCCGTGCGATATCGATAAGAACATTCGACCCTTCAGCAGGTGAAAAGTTCGAGATGCTAGGCCGTAGCGCATTTTCAGGTTCCGCCGCCTCTTTTGGCTCCTCTCCACTCCGACTCTGTGTTGCTTTTGCACAACATCATCCTCATTTTTGACGGTGTCCCACGATCCACTCACACACCGCCAAAATGAAGACGACCTGGAAGGATATCGCGCCGGTGCCGACGTCGCAGGAGTTCCTTGACATCGTGCTGTCGCGCACCCAGCGCCGCCTGCCGACCCAGATTCGCTCGGGCTTCCAGATCACCCGTATCAGAGCCTTCTACATGCGCAAGGTCAAATACACCGCAGAGACGTTCGGCGAGAAGCTCTCCGCCATCCTCGACGGTTTCCCCCGCCTTGCCGACATCCACCCTTTCCACAAGGATCTGCTCAACACCCTCTACGACGCCGACCACTTCCGCATCGCCCTCGGCCAGTGCAACACGGCGAAGAGTTTGATCGAGACGGTGGCCAGAGACTACGTCCGTCTGATCAAGTATGGCCAGTCTCTCTTCCAGTGCAAGCAGCTCAAGCGCGCCGCGCTCGGTCGCATGGCCACCATCTGCAAGAGGCTGAAGGACCCTCTCCTCTACCTCGACCAGGTCAGGCAGCACTTGGGCCGTCTGCCCTCCATCGACCCCAACACCCGCACCCTCCTCATCTGCGGCTACCCCAACGTCGGCAAGTCTTCTTTCCTGAAGAACATCTCGCGTGCCGATGTCGACGTGCAGCCCTACGCTTTCACCACCAAGAGTTTGTTCGTGGGCCACTTCGACTACAAGATGCTGCGCTTCCAGGCGATCGACACGCCCGGTATTCTGGACCACCCGCTTGAAGAGATGAACACCATTGAGATGCAGTCCATCACGGCGATTGCGCACTTGAGGAGCGCGATCATGTACTTTATGGATTTGAGCGAGCAGTGCGGCTACAGCGTCAGCGCTCAGATGGCCCTGTTCCGCAGCATCAAGCCGCTGTTTGCCAACAAGCTGGTTTTCATCGTCGTCAACAAGATCGATGTCACCAGGCCTGAGGATCTGGACGAGTCCACCCAGGCCGAGCTGAAGGAGCTGCTGGGCATGGCCAACGTGGAGATGCTCCAGACTTCTTGCGCGACCATGGAGGGTGTCATGAACGTGAGGAACGCCGCTTGCGACCGTCTGCTTGCTGAGAGGAACGCGGCTAAGATGAAGTCCGGCACCAACGCATCTGGAGACGTCACTGGCCGTCTCGGCGACGTCCTCAAGAGAATCCACGTCGCGCAGCCGATTGGTGGCGTTACCAGGGAGACCTTCATCCCCGACGCCGTCAAGGACAAGGTCAAGTACGACAAGAACGACCCGAACAGGCCCAAGCTCATGCGCGATATCGAGGAGGAAGAGGGCGGCGCCGGTGTCTTCAACGTCAACCTCCGCGACAAATACCTGCTGGAGAACGACGAGTGGAAGAACGACCGCATCCCGGAGTACTTCGAGGGCAAGAACGTGTACGACTTCATCGACCCGGAGATCGACGCGAAGCTGGCCGCCTTGGAAGAGGAGGAGTCCCGCCTGGCGGAGGAAGGCTACTACGACAACGAGGAAGACGAGGAGCTTGACGACGCCGACGAGGCCGACATCAAATACAAAGCCGATCTGATCCGCGAGAAGCGCCAGCTCATCCGCAACGCCAACAAGCAGCGCAAATCCCTCAAGAACAAAGCCATCCTGCCCCGCAACAAGAAGAACGTCGACCTCAGCGAAATGCAAGCCGGCCTCGAGAGCGCGGGCTACGACACCTCCGCGATCGAAGAGCGCGCGCGCAACGCCTCCCGCCCCTCGCGGCCGCGCAGCATGTCCCGCGCCGCCA
>MSJI02000333.1:46454-97732 GCA_001931905.2 Cladosporium sp. IMV 00045 | reverse complement strand
AACTAAAACACCGACCCGTTGTCCTATTTCCTAGAAATCCATGCCCATCACGCTCATTGAAATGCTTCCTGTTTACACCTAGACGAGGGACTTGTCTCCTATACCAATTACATCTCCCATGCTCGGGCGCCATGGAGCCCGATAATCCTAATAACAACGTGCGCCCGCGACGCACGCTATCTGCCAAACGAGCATCCATCATACGGCCACTGGAAACCAGACCACTGCCTTCCCTACCGACAGATCACATTGCCTCACCGCCGAGTCCCTCTGCCAGTCAACATTCTGCTGGCTCGACCGGCCGCACCAGTTTCCAAAGTCATGGCAGGACCATGTCAATCGCGTCTGTCAATAGCAATTCCACTCCTGGGAGACCGAATCGCTTCTCAATGCAATTTCCCATTCAGCCTGCAACACGTGAGCAGTCTCCCAACAGGCCTTCTTCTTCGCCCAATAAAGACGCCCCGCCGCCTCCTCCCGTGTCTGGACCGTCTGATTCCAACTTCTTGACTGCCATTGCCGCGCAGGAACGCAGAGTCCTCGAGTTGAAAGAGGAATTACATCGTGCAGAGGCAGAGCTGGTGAAATTAAAGAAGAGCTGGGCCAACCATGAGGCATACAAGAAGAAGAACGAAGTGCGCATGTTGGCTAAGCTAGAGCCTGTGAGCTCTACACCTGCCACACCAGCAGCAGCTCAGGACGACGAAGATGGGTCGAGTGCGTGGATGCAGCAAGAGATGGAGCGCAGGAAAGCCTTGCTGAACGGCACGCGGACTTCTAGTAGAACCGTCTTCTCGGGCTCAAGGCACGCGCGCACACTCTCGCTTCTTTCGCCTACGCGTACGTCAGAGGCAATGTCGCCTTTGATTCAGCATCCACCGCGGCTTGATAGCCTTCCTCTACCCGCGAAGGAAAGCACGGAAAGCGAGAGGCCGCCTTTACAGCAGCGCCCTTCGCTATCGTCGAGGACCACATCGGCTTCGGCAACTCCAGATATCAGTAATGAAGTCGACAAGAGTGCAGACATCGAGATCGACCCTGCACAGGCGAACGTTGATCGCGAAGTGCTTATCAAACAAGGGAAAAAGATGGCGACAGACTTCAAGGACGGACTGTGGACTTTCTGGGAAGATCTGAGGCAGGCTACTGTGGGCGACGAAGCCACTCAGGTCATGCCACCGAATACGAGGAGGCAGAGTTCGAATCAGACCTTGAGGTCGAATTATAGGGATGCTAGCCAGGCATCTCGGGCTTCGTCGGCGAGCAAAGCATCAACAGAGACTAGGAAACCCACAAGATCCCCGGTGTCCCGAAAACCCTCGCCTGCACAAGTCCCAGAAGAGCCGCCATTGATTGATACGGCCGGGGCATTCTGGTCGGAAGCAGGTCTCACTGTCCCCGAAATCACCCCAGCGCCGGTTAAAAAGGCGTCGAAACACAGCAAGACGCCCTCAGTGGCACCATCTGTCGATTCCAACATGGACGCGTGGGATACATGGGACGATCCCAGTCCGAACGACTCCCAGTCCAACAGCAGCGCAACTTCGGAATCCGTAACGCAACCCTCAACGAACGCAACAACTCCCCGCCACTCTGCGGGCATTCCTCGAGACGAGACCGAGCACCCACAACACGCGAGAGGAGAGCTTGCCGAGGGAAAGGACAAGGAGCCCCTTCCCTGGCCGGCGCTTAACAAGCTCAGACCGACGTCTCTGCGCCGGACTGCCAGCCATTTGATGAGCGAATGGGAGAAGAGCATGACACCTGAGCCAGGCCAGGAGTTCAGAGGCGAGGAAAGCGAGTTCGTGCCGCTGCAGCGTGCCGAACAAGCTGAGCAGGGCGATAGACTTGAGAAGCGAGACTGAGATTGTGGGATTGAGATTGTTGTGACAAGGAACAGACGAGAAAGTGATCGCTGTAAAGACTGTTACGCCTGGGAATGAATAATCAAGAACTTCTTATGAGCCCCCACTAAGCATCGCTTGCGATGAAGACGCATGCCCGTTTCTGAGCGCCGTCATCAAATCGTCTCATCATCGTTGAACGCTACAATCTCCAGCTCGCCCTTTGCAGACAAGACCAGAAACTCAAGTCTCCCGCACCTTGTACCTGAGGTACACCCTCTCCGTGGGCTTATGCGCATTGTGCGAGTTACAATCGATCGGCGGCGGCTCCGTCGGTTTCCCTTGCGCGTCCACCAGCTCCGTCTCCGCAAACCGCGCCACCCAAAACGCCGTGATGATGTTGTTCTCCAGCTTCGCAAACCGCATGCCCAAGCAAGGATGCCTGCCCACACCCCACCCGATCCACGCGTAAGGTTTGCTCTTGTCCTCGGCGCGATCGGGCAAGTAACGCGCCGGATCCCACGTCGTGGCGTCCCTGTAGACCGCCGAGTCGCGGTGGATTTCGGCAAACGCCACGGCGGCGTAGGCTTTCTCCGGCACGGTTTCGGTGCCGGCTTTGTTCAGGGCGATGGGCGCGTTGGAGGTGTTCTGGCGGAAGAAGGTGCCGCAGCTGATCAGGCGGATGTTTTCTTTCAGGCAGAGGTCGATGGTGGGGAATTCGGTTTCCCAGGCTTCGATGGGGACGCGCATGAGGCGGTCGATGAGGGGGAGGGAGGTGTCGGAGCAGTGGCGGTTGGCGACGGTGTTGACTTCTTCGCGGACGAGGTTGTGCCAGTGCGGGTTTTTGCTGAGGTAGATGAGGATCCAGGCGGCGTTGATGCCGGAGTTGAGTTGGCCTGCGAAGAGGGCGCCGACGACGAACTGGGGTAGGATGTTAGAACGGTTGGCAGCGGGCATGATGAGATGCGTTTTCTTACGGTGATGACTTTGGTGATGTCGTCTCCCTGATCGATCAAGAACTGCAATGCATCGTCTTCCCTTCTACCAGTCTTTGCACGCGCGTCAATGATGTTCTTGAAGATCATGTATAGCTTCGCGCCAGCGTAGAATCGTCGAAACCGGGCAGGTACTGGCATCCAGGTATACATGATGCTGAGTGGCGTCGCTGTTTGTTCGATGGCCTCGAACAGCTGCAGGACCTTCTCTCGCATGGTTTCATCAGCTGCAATCTCATGACAAGCCACAGTCCGCATGGTGAGCTGGAAAACGAGGCGGTAGACTTTGTCGAAGGGATCTGTCGTTTTTTCCTTCTGTGCAGCGAGATTCTCGACCATGGTCCGAGTATCTTTCAGCAGCTGCGGTAGTCCTTTTGCTAGTATGGGCCCCTTCAGAAGCGCAATCAAGCGTTTTGCAAAGTGGCTAGCAAAGCCCTGCTGCAAGCTCTCGTCTTCAGCCAATGGGTTGCTCCTCTCACTGATCTGTGGACTACCGCCGAGAAGAGCACCATATCCTTCGGCGAGACCCATGTGCTTGTGCTCGTAGAAGACGCGCTTGGCTTCATCGCCTGAGATCCCGATCACTGGTTTGTCGCCCGCGTAGAAGGAAAAGTTGCCCGTGGACGAGTGAGCCATCTGTCGCTGGAAGAAGTCATATCGCTGGGTGAAGAATTGCATGCTGCCGATGATCGGCCATTTTTCCGTGACGAACGGCGGGACGTTCTTTGGCAATGCAGGTCGTGAGAAAGCATAGAAGAAAGCGGCAGTGAGGGTTGCGAAGGAGACTAGGATGATGCCAACAGCAGGGCTAATGAGCCCAGAAAGCAGTCCGACCTCCATGATCTGGAATTAGACTGAGCAAGAATTGAGAATTACCTACTTACCAATTAGTGAAGCAGGCTATGAGAGTACTTATACAAGTGGATGCATGACAGGTGGCGAGACTGCCCAAGGCATGCCCAGATGCTAGGAGGTACAGTAGGCGCTTTCGACATCCACAAACTCTAACCGAGCAGGTGCGGAGATGGACGTGTGTGCCTTCGCTTCTACGCAGAGAAGGTGCGAAACGGCACATCTGTTAATGAGGCGCTCGGAAAGGAGCTATTCCGGCGAGGTTGTTACGCGCCACGTGGGATTAACACCATTGTGTAGGGTACGGCAGAACGGTGCTCGGTTGCGAGAGCAGTTCAAACAGCGGCCAATGGCGAGGCGAAGGACGGATCAATGTCAGTCTCAACTCGGAAGGTTGGTTGTACAACGCAGTCTGGGGCTTATGAACAATTGTGTCAGATCTGCAGCTTCAATGCTAACCGATGCTTGGTAAATCTCCTTCCTGTAATCAGAACCTAAAGCAACGCGGGATCGAAGAGCTCTGAGGTGGGAGGGGAAAGTGGATGAACGGTAGCGAGCAACGGATAGATCCGTTGTTCATATCGACAGCCCACTACCGCGTCCAAATATAGGGCACATTAGGAGGTACTTTTGTCGCAGTATCGAGGTCTAGGTTTGAGTTTCCAGAGTGTTATATGTTTCGAAGAGATCTTTGCAGCACGTTTCCCTTGGGCGGTCGACCTCTCTTCTGTCTGTTTAATGTGAAGCCATATTTATTGCCCCCTTCCGTGGAGTTTTGGAGTGAAGTGAAGTTGCCGGAGCGGAATCAACCCCGCATGCGCCCAAGCAGGAAGTTGCGGTGACTGAAGTGCTGGTGCGTCTTGCCTCCGCCGTTTGTTGACCTTCGCTTCGCGTCCTGTCCTCACATGCTGTGAGAAATCACATCCCGTGTAAGAAGTCACATCACATGCAGCAATGAGATCATAATCAAACAACATTCGCTGATACTGTCTCGTGCAGAAGACTACGACTTCAGCACAAACCAAAAAGCAAATGGCGCTCTCACCCGAACAACAGTTGGAGCTCCAGACCCAACTCCAGAGAGCAGTAGTTGAATGCAACGAACGCTGCTTATATTTCGCCGCGAAATGGTATGCTGTAACGAATGTACTTCCAGTTTGATGCAGCGATATGCTCACCTATTCAGGTCAGCAGAACTTCTCAATTCATTCGCCATCCCGTACTCGCCAGTTGAGGACGATGCGGACGACACAGATGTTGACGAAGACTTGGACGAAAATGTGGCGCCGCTAAACGTCAATGTCGATCGAAAGGAAGCCAGACTCGAAGCAAAAGAGCTTCCTCGATATCTGCTCGCCAAGTCGTTCTTTGACTGTCGCGAGTTCGACCGCTGTGCAGAGGTTTTTCTTCCACAACAGGTCCCGCATACGACGCCAGCACCTGATACGGCATCGCCTTCAAAAATATCCCTGACGCCTAAAGGAAAGTCACGAGTCTCACTGGAACCACCCCGATCCTCTAGGCCTGCTTCAACTACAGTACCAAAGAACCTCAGTCAAAAGTCATTGTTCCTTGCGCTCTACGCACGCTATCTGTCGGGAGAGAAACGCAAACTGGAAGATTCAGAAACAATTCTTGGGCCAGCCGACGGGCCTGTGACAGCTAACAAAGAACTTCCCGGCATTTCTGCTATCTTGGAAGCTTACTTCAATTCTCGTGGCGGGCTAGAAGAAAGGGGAAACTCTCAAGGATGGCTGGATTACCTCTATGGAATTGTCCTCATGAAGTCAAAATCAGAAGGCCTTGCCAAGCAATGGCTGTTGCGCAGCGTCGACGTCAACCCGTACAACTGGGCTGCATGGCAGGAACTCGCGTCCTCCATCGGCTCTGTGGAAGAGCTACAGCAGATGAGTGAGCACTTACCTCGAAACATCATGACCTTCATGTTTCATATCTACTGTAGTCAAGAGCTGTACCAGGCTACACCGGAGGTCTACAATACGCTCACTGAGATCCAGAAGATCTTTCCTAGATCGGCTTTCCTGCAACAACAAAAGGCACTGCTATACTATCACTCCCGTGACCACGAGCAGGCCATGCAACTATTCGACGGTCTGATCAATGATCACCCGCATCGTCTAGACGGCCTTGAAATTTACAGTAATTTACTGTATGTCCTCCCAAATCGCCCTAAGCTAGCAACACTCGCCGCATCCGCCAGCGACACCGACAAATTCCGCCCCGAAACCAACTGCATCCTCGGCAATTACTACTCCCTGATATCGGAGCACGAAAAAGCCGTTCTCCACTTCCGACGCGCTCTAGCTCTCGACCGGGCTTTCCAAGCGGCCTGGACGCTGATGGGGCACGAATACATCGAGCTTAAAAACACCCAAGCAGCCATCGAAAGCTACCGTCGCGCCGTCGATGCCAACCGCAAGGACTACCGCGCATGGTACGGTCTGGGCCAAGGCTACGAGATGCTCGAGTGCTACAGCTACTCGCTCTTCTATTACCAGCGCGCCGCCGCACTGTGTCCCGGCGATCCGAAGATGTGGGCCGCTGTGGCCAACGCCTATGCCAAGTGCGACAAGCTCGCCAATGCGGTGCAGGCTTACAAGCGCGCCCTTGTTGTCGGCAGTCAGGTTGATAGCTCTTCCGTTGCAAACAGTTTCGGCTCGGCGAAGTCTACCGACCCGCTCGCGCAGGCTGTCGGCGGTGCATTGGATCCGCAGATCTTGTACGACATTGCTTTGCTGTATGAACGTGATGGCGCGTGGGAGGAGGCGGCAGCGTACATGGAGCTCACTTTGGCGCAGGAGGAGGGTCCAGAGGAAGGAGATGTGGGTTTGGGCGTGATGCAAATCACGAGCCGAGCAAGGCTGTGGTTAGCGAGATGGTGCCATCGCAACGGTGAGCTTACGAGGGCGATGGAGTTGGCCAACGAGCTTTGTCAGGATGGCGTTGAGGTTGAGGAGGCAAAGGGTCTGGTGAGAGACATCAGGAGTCAGATGGCGTTTGCGGAAGAGCGCTTGTAGACGAACATAGAACAGGGCTGAAAGCATCGTGCGTGGAATGCATGCATGTGTGCAAGGTACTGCATGACGGAGGCAAATGTTGACATGCCAAAGCATCGTTAAATCATATGTGTACTCTAATCATGAACGAAAGTTAAGCAACCTCAACGCTTCCTTTCGGCACACCCTTGGTGCTGCGCAACCTGCGCGAGAAGAATTGCATGATAGGCATCATCTCATCGCGGTTGCTGGGCATGCTGTCGCCAGCTTTGCGGTAACGCCTGACTTCCACAAACTCGAACAGCCGCGTGAGCTTGTCCTCCGATGTGGAAGTCACAGCAGAGCGATCGGCACCCGCGCAGACAAGGACCGGAGTCTTGCACTTGGACACCAGGCCAGCGGGCGCTTCACTGGGCAGCCCACCCCCGATGCTGATGATACCGCCAAGTTCTCCGCTCGGGGCATCTGTGGCTGAAGAGGCAATGGCAACTGGATTTCCAAGTAATTAGCGTGGATTTCTGAATAGCAATAGATTGCAACGTACCAGCTGTACTCAACGCCACCATGCCACCTTGGCCTAAACCAAAGAAGACGATCTCTCGCGGCTGAAAGCCGCACTTGTCGATGAGAACTTCCTTGGTCAGGATCCTGAGAAGCTCTGTACTCTCCTTCAGACCGGAGTCAGCATCGAGCCCGCCAGTGGTCGAGTCGAAAATGATGTCGTCGCCCCAATGAGCACCCTCCAGATCAAGGAGAGCCTTAGGGCCACGGATCGCAAGACCTGCAGTCTCAGGCAAGTTCATCTGTCTGCTGAGGGTGGCGAAGGACTCCTGTCCATCTCCAAGGCCGTGCAACAGGACGAGGATGTTGGTAGGGGGGTCTTCCTTGGGGGCTGCATACTCGTGGTCAGTGTTCGGGAAACTTCATGGTCAATCGAATGGCTGTGAGACATGGAGCGCTAATGAGGGTCGACCCATGGACTCGTAGGGCTCACATCTAGATCTGAGAGCGTGAATCGAATGGTCGCTGGGCATGAAGCACTAGTGAGGGTCGACCCGTAGGCCCATAAGGCTCACGTCTAGATCTGAGGTTGCGAGTCTCGTCCTAGGGCTTCTCGGCTACCCCACGCCGGATTGGTGCTATCCCGGCATTGCCATGTTGTCGATGATGATGTGGCTTGACGTACTTACGTGGCACGATTTCGACCTTCACCGTGTTAGGGAAGTCTTGAGTGGTGGGGAGGCGGCCAGGCATGGCGTAGGAGCTGTGATTGTTGTCACGGGGCTGATGGCTAGCGTTTTCTAGTGAAGTTTGTAGGAGTGGATATGTTTGCTGAGGAGCGCGGTTATTCGGCTCTTAGCAAGAAGCGGTCAATGCCAAGCTGCAGCTGAAGCTTGTCATTGCTTGGTATTGTTGCTTGGCCAAAATGAGTTCTCCAATGGCGATTGTTGAATGCCATGATCTCATGAAGACGGCATTCCTTATGGTAAGGCTGAACTTGAAATGCTTCATACGTGGTTGTCTTCACAAGAATAGCGTGACAACTCCTGATCTCTCCCTGGCGCCAGCTACTGCGTATTCCACCCACTCCACTACATTCATTGGATACGAGCGGTCTGTTCGGCATCACATGCCGTGCCGGGGCAGCTGTAACTTGCTTATGGGCCTGCATTGTCAGGCGAGCCACCAAAGGGATGACGCAAGCTTAGGTATGTATCAGGCAATGCTACATGTGTTGAGTCGTGCATGTGCTCATAAAACTGCCCTCCTGGCATTGAGTTCCTCATCTCCCTATCCTTTCCAACTCATTCAATCGTACCAACCAATTCATTTCATTTGACCACCTCAAGCAAAACAACATCGACTACAGCAATCATGTTCGGTTTCGGTAAGTGACAGCATCGTGGCACACATTTGAGCCATTCTCGTGAGCAGAGGCTGATACATGGAGACAGGCGAAGCTCAAGAACACTACAACCAGGCCTACCAGCAGGAGGACAACAAGGCCGAGCTCAGCCATGAGGTCCTCGCCGGTGGTGCCTCTTTCATGGCCATGAAGATGTTCGAAGACAAGCAGCGCAAGGAAGGTACGTGCTGCAGTTAAACACACATCCATATGCCTCTCTCGTACTGACGTAGCCAACAGGCCAGGCCGTTTCTCACGGCTTCGCTAAGGAGCTCCTCGCTGGCTTTGCGGGTGCTGAAGTCGACCGCCTGGCCGAGACCAAGGGCGCCGACTACATTGACCGCGAGAAGGCGAAGCACGAGGCCAAGAAGCGTGCCGAGCACCTCTACGACGAGCACTACGGCAACAACTACGACCAGTATGACCCGAGCCAGCATGAAGCGCCGGGCCATCTCCAGGACACCTTTGGTCGGGAGAACTTTGGCCGCGGCGGTGGCGACAGCTACAGCGGGGGTCGTGACAACTATGGTGGAGGCCGCAAGCAATATGGCGGGGGCCGTGATCAGTATGAAGGCGGCCGTGAGCAGTATGGAGGAGGTCGTGACAACTACGGCGGCCGCGACAACTATGGTGGAGACCGATACTAGATTGACAAACATGTTTCTCTGCTAGAGTCCAGTCAGTCGGCTGGATCAGCAGCACAATGAGGGCTGGAGTTACTCGTTGGTTGTATGCCAGCTTTGATAGCTAGTTCACGAAAATAACGGCAGAAATGGAATATTCCTTACATCACTTTAAATCGAAGCTCGCCAAATGTGTATAGCGGCACCGCAGGTGTTGAGCCTAAATTAGCCAGCTGATCGGTCGGATATCGTAGCACTTAAAAAGCTGTCATGCCGATGTCGGAAAGACCTATTATGTCATTAATCATTATGCGTGAGCTCTATCTGTATTACACCAGTTCCAGTCTAGACATCGTCCTTGCCTGCTTCGTATGCTTTGCGTTGTCGGTTCATATCCCATTCTACGTAAAGCCAGGAACAAAAAGCCCAGGCGACGATCCAGCCAAAGAGGAGGCCCAGAGACAAGCCAAAAGCAATATGGAATTCCACGAGCCATATGACCGCTGAAAGGCAGCCGATGTATATGAGAACACCAAGTTCCCAGAATATTGTGAGCCAGACGAACATTCTCCTGAACGACTTGCTGCTTTCGTATCGCTCGTTGTATCTTATGCGAAATTCGCGGTCTTGCAGACCGTCTACTGCGATGAAATCCTCTGCAGCGTAGTAGATGAAAGGCCGCAGTCCGGAGCCTCGTGCGTGCGAATTGATGCCAATTGGGATGTTGAACGGGTGGAGTGTCGTGATTACCATGAGGACGCCCAAGAACGCCATGAGGAAGGCCGGCCCGTAAAGGTAGAGCCATGGGAGAGTGAGAGATGCGCCAGTGACGAAAGGAATGAGCGCGATGAGCATAGCGACTAGATAAACCCAGCTTGTCGCATCTAGTTCCCAACGGTTCCGGGATAGGAGGGGTGCGCACTGTTCGCGTCTGAAGAAGAGTCTCCAGACTCGCGCAAGAAGCACATACAGCTCGCCGAAGCCGAAACACACGACGGCGTAGCCCATGATATCCTCGTTGAACTCCGGCTTCTCGATAGGGCAAGACTCGCCGCGGTCATGCCACTCTCTGCAATCATCTTGCCATGTCGCGCGGTGGCTGTTATACCACGTGTAGTAGATTATACACGGGATGATCAAGTCGCAAAGCAAGATCATGGGAACACCGAGCGTGATGCCCAAGTGCTCCATCGGGTGGGATTTTTTGTTTGCCAGTTTTGTCATTCTGCGCTTCAGCTGCGGCATATCAGCGACCTGCGACTCTTTCGCAGAGCCGGTAACCGTGACACTTGAATTGGCATGGAGGCGTTGTGGTCGCACTGGAGGCGGCAAGATGCCATCCTGTGCTGTGGCTCCTTGTTGCTCTGCATCAGGTGTGGGTTCTGATTCTGATGGCTCCAGGTCGTCGTCTCCGATCTTTTCCTTATCCGAATCCTCGATTTCCTCCTCTTCTCTCACATTTGCTTGCAACATTGCTGCTTCGCGGAAACGCTCCAATCTTTCCTGCTTCGTCTCTTGTGGATGCTCGCCGTCACTGCTGCTGTCGCTAGCGCTGGGGAACTTGTCCACTTTCTCTTCCATATCCAAGTTGCAGATACCTTCGCGCTAGGGAGATCGCGAAACTGCCTAGTCAATGACTTCGCGTAAGATGCGAGTACAAGGACTATGCAAACCGCACTGCTGTGCTGACCAAAGTAAAACGCATTTCTTTAGACGAAACGCAGAATGTCACACTTACAAACAAAGGCTAAAGAAAGGGGAAATGAAATAGCAACCGATAGCAACCGATCGTCATGGGCCCTGGATCAAAATGGCGTCCTTCCATGACGATGCTTCAGTCCGCGGTGAGCCGTTGCCGGTGGAATGCGAAGGTAAAGATGGCACGATTCCGCGAAAGTGGGCCTCCAGTCGCAGATGTGTAGAAACAGACTCGCCACGAGACTGACTCGAACCGCTCTGAGACCGCCATCAGGTCTGTTGAGCAAGCACTAACAAGCGTTTCGCCGAGAGCCGTTCCGCCGATTATGCAAAAAATCGATCTTGCACGAAATTGCGGCGCGAGGAAAGGAAATAGTGCGGAATAAGGTGTCGACAAGAGTGGGCCTAAGGATCTTTGCTAGTCGCGGATCACCTTAGCGCCGATTGAATCACGCCGAGCCGCTCGAGAGGCTTGCCGCGGTATGATTTCATCGTTGTTGAAGACATCAAATCTGAATGCTGACCACACTCGCCACATCCTCTGATTATGTGAAGGGTTTGCCATGTACAGATGTACTTGATACATACTGACCGCAATGGCCCCGCCTTGCATGGTTATCACCTCTCTTGGTCGCTCAATCATGATAGCTCAGTTCGGCTGCGGCTCGTCCTGGGAATTTTGCTTCTGAGGCCTCCTTCAAAACCTCAGGAATGTTCACGATTGCTCGACAATTCCGACATTACACATGAGTGCTTTTGACAGCTTTTGTACGATCATGGACGGTGCCTTCAGCTGGCCATCATGTTTGCTACGGAGCGCAGGTTCCGGTTGCACATGCACAGCCGGGAGAGGCCATTGTTGCATTTCGCTTGGCCAACAATCTCGCCTAAGCTAGAAATGCTGTGTTCCCATCTATATACATTGGGATCGGTGGACTGATTTGGGGTCCTGCGCTGTAGCTGAACTTCGCCGAGCTGACTCCTGCATGTCTTCTAGTGGTCCAGCATTGCCATTCTGCATACTCTGATTATTGATCTCTGCAAGTTGCCTTTTGGTGTCTATATTCAGAGCCACAAAGTCAGCATGAGTCTGCGCTCATTGGCTATTCGTACTCCAAACCGGTGAAGTTGCTTCAACACAGCAGCGGTATACCCGGCACGGAATCCTCCATGCTGCGCACGCGAGAACAGATAGGCTGGCTCCCCAACGCATTGCCAGATTCTGTATTTCAGTGCTCTGCCCTCTCATCTGAAACCTTCTGTTCCCCTTCAGGAGGCAAACACTAACCGGTTGTTTTTATCGTTCGTTCATTCAAAGTTTTGATTCGATCTAATTTATCATGGCTTTCGGATCGATCTTCATAGCCTTCGTAGCCTGGTTTTCCATCACTCGAGCAGACTGCTACTTCCCAGGACGAACTCCAGCTAATCGCGACACACCTTGCAACAGTGGTCCAGGCCCGTCTGCTTGTTGCAGCGAGGACGCAACATGCCTGGCAAATGGAGCTTGCCTGAATGGCGGTCGTATTTCTCGAGGCAGTTGCACCGACATCAATTGGAATTCCACGGCCTGCTTTGAGAATTGCCGCGAATGTAATTCATCACTCCAAGAGTACTCCTGTTGAATTCAAGTAACACCACTAATATCACCTCACAGTAAGTCCATATGGCGGTGCCAACATCATTCCATGCCCCAGCAATACCGGGGAATGGGTGTTCGCCTGCGGCTTGAGCAATTGCAGCGAGCCGGCCGCGATATTCACTATGCCGTATGACATCGCCAACGATCTCATCCTACGGCCCACCCAGCTCTCGTCGGCGGCTTCATTAGCCGGTTCTTCACTTGTCGCTATCCCGACTAACACCAGTAGCGACACGCCTACCTCGACTCCCCAGGCAGATGACGATACATTCTCAGCGGGCGCCATGGCAGGCGTGGGCGTGAGGATTGGCGTACCACTCCTAATCATCATCGGAGTGCTGTCGTGGTTATTACTACGCGAGAAGAAAAAGAGCAAGCAGAGTGCTGCTCGTGACAGCAGCATGTACGCAGCCGGTGCTCAAGGGCCTCCTCACTTTGTGGCACAATCTTCCTCGCACACATATGCAGCTCGGTCGCATGGGAACCCGGCGGAGATGGCGGTCAAATCGGACTCGCAGGAGCTTGAAGGTGAAACGCGGTGATGGGTAGTTGGGGTATGACTGCTAATGGATGGCTTTGCGTTTGATCAGAATGTCTGATAGCTAGTTCGTTAATTCTTTCTTTTTACCATGCAAATCTGACACGGTCGCTTCACCCAACAAACTTTCCCATTTCCGCAAAGACTCCATCACATCTCAAACGGTCCAAGTCTTCCTTCCTCAAACAAACCATAGCCGTGACGTCCCCTTTCGGAGTCTTGGGTAGCAAATACATCAAACCCTCCACAGGCGTGAAGCCAGGCCTCCTAACCATCTCCGGCTTCCCCAATCCAAACCCAAAGTCGTCCTCGTAGCTATTCACAGCAGCCCACGAACTCAACATGATGTCTGCCGAAGTATCCAGCTTTGAGGTCACATTAATAGAGCTCTTGTCTTTACTTCTACTGAGTAATGTGGCCAATGCTCGCGTATTACGCTCCAGGTCAGAAGTCTTCGGATCCACGGCTGCACGGAGTAGGGATGCTGCGTAGCCCAGCGGTTTGTTCATCATGTCTTCAACTGTCGATTCGCTGTAGGCCATGTTCTGCACCAGGCCTGGGTAGGAAAGCGGTAGCTCTTTGAGATACCGTCTTGGGTCGATGGCCCGCGCGAAAGTGATTTTGCGGGAGGGCGAGAGGCGATTTAAGCGTGCCCGTATCGTTGCTTGCCAGATGAATGCTGTGAGAGCATCGTCGGTGGATATGAAGTCTGAAGTGATCTCTTTCGTTGCCGTGGCTTTAAGAGAGGCGAGTGATGAGGCGTCGAAGGTGATGAACGCCCAAGTGCACTCAGGCGGCGCTGGGGATGTTTCCACCGGCCCTTCTGGCGTAGGCTGAGAGGCGGATGATTGGGAGGATTGGTTTTGGAGCTCTTTCTCAACGTCGACCGAGTCGTCAAGAAGCTCGATGGCTCCGGCTGAAGACATATTGCCGATTCTCAACTCTTCGCTGGTGAAATGTTCCCCTTTGCACGCTTTGGAGAGCAGGCGTGTCAGCTCAGCCTGCCCAGTCATGTCCATGACATTGTGCTGAGTTGCAACTGTGAGAAGTAGTCCTCCAGAGATATAGTTGACTTGTACCGCAAACACCTCGGCCGGATCTGAGGCTTGACCAAATACCATATCGAGAGTTTTCCTAGGGGCAATCCAGTCTTCATTCAGCATAGCTACCGGATAGTCAGATTTTCTCAAATCCTCCAGGGTTGGAGCGTCACTCTCGCGTCGAAGATCTTTGACGACAAGGCGAGGTCTCCTGTTCAGCTTCTTGACCGAATAGGTGCCCGACGAGCCGACTCCAGCGCCTTCGTTGACGACTTGACCGGCGATCCATGGAAATGCATCAGCTAAACGGTCGAGACCAGCTTCCAATGTCTTTTGGATTTCTGAATATTTGTCTTCGTTGTGGACGGGGAATATTGCGCATAGCTGTGTGTACAATCTGGACAGATTCGGCTGTTGTTCGAACGGGTTCAGCTCTCTGAGTGGTGGGGAGAAGTCCATGTTGGTAGTAGGTTAACTGTGATGAGAGACTGGAGTAAGAACGCGATGTAGGTGGTTTTTATAATATTACTAGGAAGAGACACATTTGTCAAATATAAGGATGTGGTGCTAATGATGAGCCATCTCGCATAGGATGCGGTGAATGTCTGTGCTTAAACTTTGGTGCCCACTGTACTCGGGTTACATCTTAGAGAACTACATAACACATGTGTCTATACTGGATTCCTTCAAAAGTCAATGCTGTATGCAGGGCTTAATGGTGAGGCTCAAGAGGATTTCAATTTTATGATGGTCATTGCCGCCTAGTTGACTGCCTCATACAAAAGAATTATGCTAATCTGAGTCTATGATCTTCTTCTCCGTGCGGCCTCATGCACCTCTTTGCGAAGTTCAAACAAAACGTCGTCGAATTCCCTCTCCTCCTGCGACCCAAAAATCATGCTCTTGCAATCGCCTAGAATGTCTTTCAAGCGACCCAGAATGCCCTTAGGCGTCGCCTTGGGACGCTCTTGCAGCGGGGTTGGAGCTTCCTGCTTCGGAACTTCCTGTGGCTCTTCACCGCGTTCATCCTCATCATTAGAAGGCATGCGGGCGTCGGTGACTTCGACGTCGGCCAAGGGTTTCTCGATAACCACAGCGGTAGCTTTTCGTCTAGAAGATGGTCGTGATCCGGCATCTTCCTGAGACCTGCGAGCCTCTTGCGCTTGCTTGTTCCGCGCTCTTCGACGTTGACGTTTCGCAGTCGATGAAGATTTCGTGTCGCTGGCTGCAGATTCGGAATCCTGATCATCGGCACCAGAGAAGGCTGAGGCTTTACGCTTTGATCGTGTAGATGATGCGATGGGTGTCGCTGCGGGAGGGGCTGGCGTGGGAGTCTCCGATTTCCGTGGACGCCCGCGCCCACGCTTCGTCTGCTGTGAAGAAGATGTAGATTTCTGAGTGTTCTGGGACTCATCCTCAGCAGCTTCAGCTTTCCGTACCGCTGTCGGAGAGTCGGTTGGCTGACTGCTTGCCACGACGATTTCGTCTCCAATATCGTCATCGTTCTCTTGTGGTGCGCCGAAAATTCCAGATAGTACTCGGCGGAAAGGTGACTGATGCTTCTGTCTCTTTGAGGTTGTACTCGCAGATGTTGTAGACTCACGCTTGCGTTTGCGAGCCGATCTGGTGCTTACTTGGCTGTTGTTTGGAGATGGCTGCACGGAAGGTTCCATAACAGAATTCTCCACTCTCTCAGCGTCGACATCATCTTTTTGCGATGCGTTCTGAGCATTGAAATCAGTAGGTTGATGCTCGGAGATCTCAGTTGGCTCGACGACAGTAGTAGCGTCCACTTGAGCATCTGTTAGAAATGGAGAGTCGGAATCATGGCGATCAGCTCGGCGTTCCGCAGCCTCTGCCTCCATTTCAAGTTGCTCAGTCGGGAGAACAGTGTCCGACGGCAAATCCGAGTCTGCTGCCACCTCATCAAACCGACTCGCAAGCTTGGCAACCATGTCAGTTTTAGGCGGGGCACTGTCCTGAACAAAGCTGCTTTCGTGTTTGTTGCCAGGGACTCGGTGCTCGACCTCATCTGCATGAGAGGGTCGTGGAGGCGATGAGGAGGGCTCATCTTCCTCAGGTTGATCTTCTGCGGCCGCAGCCAACTCAATCTGTCCAGACCCGAGCTTGCCTGAGCTGCGAGGCGTTGGCGAAGAGCCTAGGTAGCCACTCATCTCATTGTGCCCCTCGGGCATCTCCAGTGGCGTACTTGTCGCTGCTTCTCGTGCAGCACCAGAGTTGAAATTTAGCCTTCCAGGCGTCTTTCGCAGAGTCCGGGGAGTTTGCTTGGTGGCAGGGGTCGATGATAGGTCTGGGAACATCTGTGCAGTTTCGTCCTGACGTGATCTGACCTCTTTCTGATGTTCGGTGAGCGGCTGAGACTCATCCGCAGCAGGAAGGGGGGAGGATTCGATAGGTGCAAATACCACTTGTGAATCGTCATGTCGCAACCGAGCCTTTGGTTTGTGATCGCTTGGCTTAGAGCTATCCTTGCTCGCGCTGTTAGTGCCCCCAATGTGGATGCTGGCGAGGCGCGAAGACACACTGTGAGACGCTGGGGTTCGCCTCACGGGACTGATAGTGCCTTGAGGAAGATTCGCCCATCTACTACTGCAAGTTGCCTCGGGCTGCACTTGACTGTCTTGATCTTGCGGGCCCGAGAACGCAGGCAGCTCGATGGTCTCTTCCTTCACCTCTGATTCTGGTAAGTTCGGCAGCGCAAGCTCGACGTATGGCCTGGCGGCCCGCAAGATTTTCGCGAGTTCCGCTGGATACCGCAGCTGATTTTGATCACCAAAGCTGTCTTTCCAAAACATGATTGTGCGATTGACCACTGCGCGCCTTGGACTGACAAAGCCGGCGATAAACATCGGTTGGAGGAGATTGAGCAAAGCACCGTCTTTGCGGGGCAATCCCGAGAGTTTGTCGATGATTGCATTCCAGGTTTCTGTAACCTTGTGTGCGGCTGCGATGTTCTCGCCTGAGAAAACTTTTCGTTGGCTGTCTTTGATCCACGACACTAGGCCATCCTGGATCTGCCGGAGTGCATTCACCAGGAGCGGTGAAGAGCAGCTATTGATAAAATTTTCAAGCGAAGCAAGCATGGCGGTTGAGTGACAGCCGTTTGTTGACTCATTATCCAATCCATTGTAACCCTCCTCAAGAACATTCTTGATAAGACTGTAGAAATGCTCATATGGGTCGAATGCACCAGCCTTGTGCGGTCCACTGCCAACACCCCAAAGCATTCTGCGTGCTTGTTCGGTGGCTTGTCGATTCTGTGGCCAGCCAGCCAAACTCAGGAGGGTCGTTGCAAATTCTGCCTTCGTCGAGCGATCAACAGGTGCAGTGTTATCAAGGAGAGCCTTGGAAAGAGGTTCAATCACAGCAAGCATTACGCCGGAATCGCCTGCGGTTGACCGAGCGAGCGAAACGATCTCTTCTACGACAAGCCGCGCAGCGGTGACATTTGCGGCTTGAAAATGTATGATTGGCAGTCCACATAAGACAACACTAAGTGCATCTCTAAGTTTTTGTCCAAGAGAGCCGGCGGAAGTGGGTTCAGCTCTTGCATGCTTTAGTGCTTCGATGACTTGTTCAGCAAAAAGCGTCCAGAGTATAGCAAGCTGACTCTTGTCATCTGCATTGGAACAAGTCTGCAAAACTTGTGAGGTGCAATTGATAAGCCCTAACTTTGCAGCACTGGTTGCCTTAGCTTTGCAGGCAAGGCCCATGATTTCCGTGGCGGTGGAGCGCCACTGAGGCTCGTCTGCTTGGTGTGGCTGGGAGCACATCATTGAGAGTGCGAACAAGAGTGGCGAATAGAGGGCATATTGATGTTTCGAAGGTCGGTGTGATGGGGTCGGCGCAGCCTCCGCATCACCTTGAGGTGTCCTTGCAAGGATATCCTCAGCGAGCAACGATGGTCCAATGTAGTGACATGTCGTACGCATCATGCCCCCGAAGTTTGTTGACGTGATAATTGGTTGATTGCTGTTGGCAGCGGGCGATGATTTCCACAGCCGCTGAAAGAAATTCATGACTAGAGCGATGGCTTCTCGAAGCTCGTTTGAAGTGCGCACCTCTTGTGTGCCTGCTTCCGCGATGCTCTGCAAAGTGTCTTGCCATACTCTGGAGGCGGGTGCGTGCTCCTCTTCGGACGTCCAAAGCTCGGCAGACATGATTGGCTCGACTAATGCGAGAATTCTTGTCAATCGCGAGCGTACCCAGCGAGGGTCCATTCTTGGTAGATCATGAGACTTTATTGAATTAGGATCCATAGCCGCCAGTTCGTTCCAGAGACCAGCATTTGGACTGAGGAGTCCGTGTAGTATCTTACAAGCGTTGAACCGACCCTTCGGACTGGCTTTGATCATGTCGGACAGAATCGGGTGAACATAAGCATCCCAGGTTACGTCGAGGTCGGCGTGCGACAGAGATGGTCGCATGGCGTAGTGCAGAAGATTATGGTAGAGGTCCAGCGCAAATTGGCGTGCTTGCTTACCAGTCCGGTCGGCGCCACGTTTTTCAAAGCCAGCATTGATCGGGACTTTGAGCATAGAGAGCATTGTTGGCGTGGTCGACGCATCAGGCATGACGGTGAAAACGAGTTTCTTCCATGCCAAGTTTGCCTGGCTCTTGATGGCGAAATCGCTTGAGTTGAGGCATTTTTGAAGGATCTTGTAGCCAGTTGCGAAGTCTCGGCCATTTCTCAAGGGGCCGTCTTTTCGATCGAAAGAAAAGGATTACTGCGGACCAGATCTGTGGCACAGAAGGCCCGGCCTGCTTCTGCTTATCCCCAATCATACTCGTCAGCCGGAGAGTGAGATAATCGCAATACGTCTGGCCTTCTTCAACCTCGGTTTCGAAAAGGTCGTGCAGCGCCTTTGATGCCGCGGGGTTCGTCCCGAGCAGCAAGCCAGCATGATTACCGACCTCAATTGCTCGCGTTCGTGTGTCGGTGACACTGCTGAGCATCCCATGGAAGACGTGTTCGAGCCAGTCCCGAAGCCTGTTGCTCATGACCACAGGGGCCTGGTCTAGAAGTCTTTGATAGATGACCAATCTTGTAGCAATGAGACTATTACTGCTGCAACGATCTTCGATAGTCCGCAACGCCGAGATCATTCTCTCGGCCCGACTTTGCGTAATGATAGAAGGGTGAAACTTCTGTTGGGCGACCAAATATAGATGGGTCTTGACCAGAGCCTTGGGCATTTCCGATTGCTCCATCACCGTGATTGACTTATCAATCAAGAAGGTGCGAAACTCATCGTCCATGGCTTTTGATAATTGGCTATCGAAAACCATAGTACATGCAAGTTTGAGCGCTTGTGTGGCGATCTGTGTGTCGGTAAGGTCGCTTGAAGCTCTCCAGGCCATATCCCTAGATATGTACTGCTGGAATTGGTTCATGTTGGCTGCCATGGCCTGTCGGTCCGGGATGCCATCATACGCAGTGAGAGCGCCATGAAGGGCCAGATAAGCGTCTAATCGTGATGTTCTCGATGAAGAAGCAAGCTCGTTGAGTACAGACTGAAGCATTTTTCCAAAACTGCTTGGATCTTCTGGCGAGAAGTAGCCGAGTCTCTGCTCGTGCTCATCTGGCGTCGGTGGTGGCGCGAAGCTTGAGAGCTTCAAGATTGATTTGATAGGCTTATGAGAGCGAAGGCGAGGCGTCGATCTCAGTAGGCGATCTCGAGGGGAGCTCGATACTCCAGCTTCCGGTACGTCGTGAAATGTCGGAGGGAAAGGCGAGAAGCCGACCTTTTTGGTAGCCGTTGAACCAGCGTTGACTCCTTCAGCAGAGATTGGTGAAGACACCGGGGGCGTGTCTGTAGATAATCGACCTTTGGGAGCATCCACGGCATCTTCATCTGTCCCCTCGTGGCCGTGCTCCAAAAAGTCAAAGGCGTTTTGGACGTGTTCCTGTACGTCTTTTGGGGGCGTTGGTGGTCGTGCAGGAAGCGAAGTAAAGAGTGAAGAAGACGAAGGCAGCATTGTTTCTGTGCACGCCAGAACAGAAACGCTAATATGCTGCAAACATGTCAAATGAAGAGGTGATGTGAAATGAGGCGTAGTAGCACCGTTGTTGAAGTTGGACGACGCGGCACCGCGTTAATTGCTTGCCTCGCTTGCCTGAGCGCGTCGTCCCCCCAATGCGGCGGCTAGTGGACCGGCCCGCCATGTCGCTTGACTTTCGCCTGTGTAAGTGAATAATGCGCGGGGTAGCTCGACTCGAATCATCACGCCCCTTGCGCAGAGCAGCAAACCATAATTTCCCTTCGCTATTGCCGATCACACCGAGCGCAAGTCTACTTCATTGTTGCAGCTAATGCATTGGTCTGACATCCCAGCAGTTGGATATTGAACGCTTCGTCATCAATATTATGGCATTGCCACTGCAAAAGCCGGTTGCCACCGACGGTAGGACCGCTTGAGATCTATATGTGAGCACTGGAGCTAACGTTAACAGCAATCACAGAGGTTGATCGCCTCTTACGTCAATTGGAAGACAATCTGGAAGCTGCAAAGCTGTCTCTGAAGCGTAGGTTATCATTCCCTCGGTGCTTATGCTCGCGATCGCTAACGACTCGCAGAACAAGAGGAACTCTTAACAAAAGTGAAAGTCTACGGCAGGGACCTGAGAACTGCGGCGCCCATCTTCAAGAAACAGGTATGCCCGGTGTGACAAGGCCGAGTCGCTCTTCTGCTCACATGTTCACAGGGCATCTCAGTATTGAGCCGCTATGGACTGGACAAGCAGAGCAGCGCAACATCGCGTGAAGCTTTACGATGCCTGGCAAATGCACTACTCCTCAACATCCCAGCAAGACAAATCTTCGTGGACATCGGCTACGCTCCAAAAGCAGCCGAGAGACTCAAGATTGACAATGTTGATGACGAGTTCCTTCTATGCCGCATTCTGTTCCTGTTGACTTACGACACCAAGGTGGACTTCGATGTCCTGGTCAACGAGCATGGGCTGGCAGGGAACCTCAATGAGCGGATTGCCCACCACAGCACCGCTTTCTCCAAGTCTGGTCGCAGAAAATCGAGAACATCACCAGCCGAGGACATGGCTATGGTGGAAGCCCTGAAGCTCACATTCAACATCACCTATTACTATCCGGATCTGATTTCAAAGTTCACGCCTTCCATCGATTCCCTAACCCACATTCTGCTCCACCACAGTCTACCGTCTCCACCACTGCAATCCCCAATCATCTACATCCTCAACGCGCTCCTCAACCTGGATCTGAAATCCGCAGAGAAAAAGACACCTATGGGCAGGGAGGCCAAAACTAGCCCACTCTTCCCATATGCAAACCCGGAGGAAGTGGTGGATCGCCTGACTTCGATTCTTTTCAAAGCCATCAAAGAACACCCCGAAGCAGAGTTGGACGATGCCGCTGCACCATTGTGCACACTGCTCCGTCGCATCTACGAAATTGCTCCACATCAGATGAGGTCCTGGATGCGATGGATTCTCCTCCCGAACGATAAAGACAGGGAGCAGCCGCTTGGCAAGGGCGAAACGCTTTCGGCGAGACTGCTGCAGCTGTCATGTTCCCCGCTTGTGCCAAAACTGCGCGAAAATATCTCCAGTCTGCTGTTTGAGCTTAGCGACAAGGATGCGAACAAATTCGTCAAGAACATTGGATACGGATTCGCTGCCGGCTTTTTGATGAGCCACAACATCGAAATTCCTGCAAATGCTACCGAAGCCAGCAGCATTGCTAGTGATGATGATGCCCAGGTTGGAGACGACGTGAATCCGATCACTGGCCAGAAGTGGAGTGCTGAGGACAAGCAGAAAGGAGATCTCCCGGAGATGACGGATGAGGAAAAAGAAAGGGAGGCAGAGAGACTGTTTGTGCTCTTCGAGAGACTGAGGGCTACTGGGGTGGTGGACGTCAAGAATCCTGTCCAGCAGGCCATCGATGAAGGTCGGTTCGAGGAACTTGACTAAGTCTCGCCATCCGTTCTATGTCAGTGGCTTGCCGTTTGTTGCTCGAGCGGGTATCGAGATTTGCATCATCGAGCACTTTTCGGTCGTTGTGGTTAAGCATGAAGATCGTTGATAGCAGTCATTCCTACAAGCAATAATACAAGACAATTGCAGCAAACCCCAGGCATGCCATGGGCCATAACTGCTTTGGATCGGCCAGGAGACGAAGGTAAGCATTGCACCTTCGAACGAGAGTGGTAAGTCAAGATGATGCTTCGCTTTTCATATACGCCAGTAAGAAAACCATCGAATAGACAATATAAAGAACAAATCCTCAGAAGAAAAAGAGCACTTCAACATTAGTCTGCGCGATTCTCATCGATCGCCTCAAGAGGCTCCCCAGAACAAGCTGCTGTAACCGATCCAGTTCCGCCATCAAATTCGACCGCTGCGCTTTGAGCTTCTCATTACTTCGATCCTTGATGCTGATTCTCTTCTGAAGGGCGAGAACACGCTCGTTGGCTTGCCTCTGTATGCGCGTTTTCTTCTGATGGGAAAGCTCCTGGTATGGCGAACGTTTCTCTTTGAGCATCGATCTCGGTCTGCGTCATGGTGCCTTCTCTCTTCTCTGCCCTTGTCGCGATTTCAGACTCGACCTGCCGCAGTTGTTGTCTCAGTTTTGCGATTGTGTGGAGCCGTTCGAGTATGTCTGTCGTTAGAAGCAAGGCCTCGCGCTGCTTGCCTTTGAAGGTGACATTGACTATCCTCAAGGCCTCAGACTCCTGCGGATCATGTGCCATGAAATTGTCGACGCTGTTGGTTGCCTCTGGGCGTCCCTGTTTGGCTCCGTTGGGTGTGCGCTGCGTGGGTGTTGCGGAAGCATCTTCGTGGCCGTTGACGTCGCGATTTCCATCTGCTTGTCAACGGAAATCTGACTGGAAACGTCGTTGCTCTCAATGAAGCTGTCGCCTGCAAAAACGCGAGGTGGAATCGGGCTAGGCACTGTCGTAGAGCGGGCCTCAGCTTGTTGTGAGCATTGGTCCCATGATGAGAAGCTTGCGGAGGGTGGTCGCTGGGATGTCGGTCTTGGAAGAGTATATACTTTCGTTCTCTTCTTTTTCTTTCGAAAGACCGAGGCCGCGCTTCGCTTGACGGCTTTGAACATGGCGTGTGAGTTCAGGGGTGGACTGATGCTTTCGAGCAGAGATTTTGCTAGATCATCCACTGGGCGTGTTGAGTTGTGCACAGAAAAGGTGTTTATGCGCTTTGGCGTGAAGGTCTATGTTCAGACGATTAACTCAGTAGTCAATACCGCGCTTTGCTTTTGTTTCCACCTTAGCAAACTTCAGAAGGGACTCACGCACTGTTCTCTACTGGGCGTGCATGGCTGGCCATCAGGTGAATATGCTAAAGCAAACCAAGACCGTTCCAGCTTGTGTCTATGTATCATGGTGGGCTAAGTAATGGCATCGGTGTAGTACTTGACAAAAGACTTCTGTTGCAGAGGGAACTCCTATGCAGACGAATGTCTATGTTCTATAGCACGGCGACTTCAGATTAGTTCTTGCAGCTAGAGGTACCAAACAAGCCTGCAGACGTTGAGTTATGGGCGGACACGGTGTGACTCTCCTGCCCCGTTGTTTGCTTCATCCGCGAGCAAGCGGTCGTGTCGTAGTACAGCACTGAGCAACATGTTTATCTCTTTTGAGTTGTGGGTATGACCTCTCGGCAGGGCATATCATTTCAGCAGAACAGAAAGGGCGTTTGCTCGTGTGAATTTAATCATGACCAGCGCTGGAGACCGTGAGCTTGTCGTTGTCTTCCATTGAGGCTTCTGATTCGGTGGACAAGAGTGTCGCCGTGCTTTCCTGTCCATTTGGTGTAATCCTTCTCGATTTGCGTTGCAGCAGAACGGAATGCTGTGTGTCATTACATGGAGGGTTGGCAGATTGGATCAATATAGGCCGCTTTATGTCGAGGTGATCTTTGGTGTGTTTGTTGTCTCTTTGGTATTGTGAGGAAAGTTCTTATTATTGGTGTTGGGAGAAGTCTGGCTGAAATCTATGAAAGGAAACGAATTGGTATACTGTACCTATTTGCAGAACTTTCCAGCAATGGAAGTCAGCGCATTGGTGACTGTCCTGATTGATTCGACATCCGCCCATTCCTCTTTGGCGTGTAGACCTTCTCCGATTGGTCCCCAAAGCAGAGCTGGTATGCCCTCGCTTGCCAAAAGAGCACAGTCTGTCCAAAAAGTTCTGCTTGCATTTTTGGAGGCATCCCCATCGCTTTGGCAGCCTCACTGCAGACCAGGTCGCAGAACCGGCTTTCCTGGGGACTGTGAAAAGCAGGGCGACTTGCCGTAATCTTGACATCAAACTTAAAGTTCTCCACCCGCCCTTGAATCGCCTCCAAGATCTCACGAATCTGTTGCTCTATAGCAGAATCGGTCTCTCCAGGAATCGTTCGGCGCTCGAGAGTAATGGTGCAAGATGCAGGGTAAGACGACGCTTCCTCGCCACCATTGATCAAAGATGCGTGTATAGTCGGAGGGCCAACAGAAGACTCCGGGCTGGGATCCTGTAAGCGATTTGAATAGCAATCTAGCTCTGCAAGGAAGTGACCAGCTTTTGCGATTGCATCCACTCCTAGATCAGCTCGCGATCCGTGAGCGGCCAGGCCATGGACGGTGACTTCAAGCCAAACGAATCCTTTGTGTGCGTTTATCACGCAGAGTTTGGTCGGTTCACTGACGATGGCGCCATCTGCCCTCCATCCCGCTCTGAGAACATCCTCGGTGCCGATGCTTAGATCTTCCTCGTCTGCGACTCCTGTGAAGATGACATCGCCTCTTAGACCAAGGCGCTTGGAATTGCCAAGAGCGACCATAGCCGCTGCAACGCCGCACTTCATATCTGCAGCTCCTCTGCCGTACAATTTGCCGTCCACTACCTGCCACTCAGTGGATCATCTTCATAGCCTATGACTGTGACGGTGTCAATGTGGCCATTGAGCATAAGAGACTTGCCACCACCACTACCTCGCATCACTCCAACGACTGAAGGACGGCCTTTTGTGGGTTCAATCCAGTGAGACTCCAAGCCTCGATGTTCAAGCCAAGCAGCGATGTATCGAGCAATAGCTGTCTCTCCTGGACCGGGAATTGATCCCATAGATGGATTTGCCGAGTTGATCTGCACAAGCGTTTGTGTAAGCTGCACAGGATCGTCAATCGTGACATCCAGTGGGACCTCGTATTCCCTTGCTCCTTCGGTACAGGGAAGAAGCAACACGCTGTTGGAATCGATCTCTAGACAGGATTTGTCGTCAGAGGATAGCCTCCGGAGAGCAGCCACGGTGCTAGCACCACATGGGCCAGCAGAAACACCCTGCGATTTGAGGTATAGACACGCAGAGTGTGCTTCATAGTCTGAAACCGTCATGCTGGCTCGAAGACCTTTGCTGAGAATCGGCCACGCGGATGTCGAAACAGTGCCACAGTCCAGACCAGCCATAATAGTCGGCGTTGTCTCGATCACATTAGGTTGGCCGGCATCTAAGCTTTTCCTTAAGCATGCTGCAGTGTCAGGCTCGACGCCAATGACGCTGGTAGTGCTACCATCGCGGCGAAAGTGTGTTGTGACCGCTTGTGCAAATGATCCTACGCCAACGGGCGTAAAGGCATGTGTGATTTGTCGGCCTTCGAGTTGATCTTCAACTTCCAGCAACATTGTGCTGTAGCCATCAACGATCCACTAGAATCGAGTTAATGATCATGTAACAATTTGAATGTTGATATGAGATCACAAACCTGCGGGATCTCATGATAATCGCCGAAAGCAAAATCCTGAATCAGCATGCCACCTTCCTTAAGAGAAGCAGCCTGGGCCTCCAGTACAGAATCATCGTAATTTCCCTTTGAGACAACGACATTCGCTCCTTCAGATTCGATAAGCTGAATTGTCGCCGCATGCATCCCTGCAGGCACGTGTATCTCAACAGGCAGACCTAACCAGTAGCCCATACGTGCCACCGCACGCCCATGGTTGCCATCAGTGGCTGCATAGAGCGTGATGCTAGAGTCTTGGAGCGACTGTTTAACGGTTTCCAGGCCTGACTCAAGAGGCAGAGCGAGTCGGGAAGCAATAGCTCTGAAGGTACCCCAGGAAGCACCTAAGATTTTGAATGATGGCAACCCAAAACGTTGCCCTTCATCCTTGAGGTAAATGGCACGCACTCCGAGCTCTTGGGCGAGGTCGTCTAGCTTCACCAGAGGCGTTTGCTCATATGCTGGCAGGGAGCGATGAAACTTGCGGACTTGATCGATTGATGACTCTGGCCCGGAAGTCCATGACTGCCAATGATCGTTGAATCGTACTCCTCGGCGGAGATCGCTCATAGCTCTGCTTTTCCGATGGTCGGTCGTTCAACGTGGCAGTGGTGATCAAAGTAGAATTGAATGCAAGGAATGCTCAATGCATGTCTGCTGCTTCATTTTACGACATTCGAGTGACTTAAATACTTCTTGACTTGTTTTGTGGTCGCCTTCTGATGACATTGTCGGGAACATGCGAGGGAGTGGGCACTTCTGAATTTACTTTACGGTCGCCTTCTGATGACATTCTCAGCGGCAGATGCGTCCGCAGATGGAAGCATTTTCCGCCTTACTCACGAATGGCTGCAAAAGTGTTCAATAATTCAGTATCGTCGGATGCCGCAGTGTTGATGTAAATGTCAGAGCACGATCTCTTCGAGAGCATTGCGAGCAAATGCAGTTCCAGCTTTTGGATGTGTCGAGTCCCAAGATCGAGATCATGCAACGAAGAGCGTCGTCCTTTCATCGACATACTTGAGGATCAAAGCCCTCACGGCAGACTCCATCTCGCAGAAGCGTTCACAAGAGAACGTTTTACCTGATGGCTCGCCCTCTGACTACACGCCGAGTTTGCAACCCAGATGTAGAATCACACGTGCCATGAAGTAGCAAATGGCGCGATGCCGTGACTTTTTGCCCTTATTCGTCTTGCAGTGCTGGCTCACCTTTCAAAGTCTTACGCTTCTGGGTCCGGAGATTGCCATGGACTGTGTCGATGACGACCCGGCATGGTGGGCAGATGATATACTGGATTTCGACTTCAGCCCGGCCCCTCAGCATCCGTCTTCTACGATTGCTCCTTCACTCACTGATGGCCTCTCGGACTCTGTGAATCCTGCGGAGCTACAGCACAACCTGTATCCACAATCTTCATTTCCAGATAATGTGGCGAATCAGCATGAAGCCGGCCCACATGGGCCATTGACATTGGGCACAGATGGACTTTTCGCAATGGATGAGTTTTTTCGGTCCCAAGGTGGATGGCGACCGTCAGAACCATGCACCCATTGCAGGAGGCTCCGTCTCCAATGCTTCATGCTCCAAACTACGGACGCCAACCCCAACCCCGTCACCTCGTGTTCAAGCTGCGTGGCTCTATACCGGCACTGTAGTCTTTCTGGTCCTTTGAAGCGTCAGGCCTCTCAATTTGAAACACCTCTGCCTGTCATTGGCCAGTTGCACGGAGTTTACGAGGATCAGACACACGCCCACTCGGCGACAGGTTTTACGGACGTCCCTGCCAATGGGCTGCCAGTTGCAGGTAACCCATTAACGAAGTCCAATAAAAGATCGAGCTCACGATCAAATATCGGGACGCGACCGCTGCGACTATTTTTCAACAGTCATTTTGACCGGCCGTATCCTACAGAGTATGAAAAGGAAACCCTCGCTCGAGAATCTGGACTTAGTAGGACGCAGGTTTCCAACTGGTTCAGTAACGCGCGGAGACGTAAGAAGCAATCAGAGCAAGCAACGACCAGTGCGAGTGGTGCAATCTTCAGGCAAGGCTCACCAATGCCTGGTGCTGGCTTGTCGTTGTTGACACCTCTTGAACGCTGGCAACATTCTCCTCCAGATGATGAGCCGGCACAATTCTCCGATATCCGGCGTGCTATGGATAGCACCGATAGCTTGGATGTTCTCCAGCAGACTTCTGATATTGATCATCTCTTTGCACCATTCCCTGAATACGATCCAAGCATCGAGCGGCTGTCTCTCCCACGTTCACTGGGTTCTTCTTCCAACGCCACATCTTCATGTAACTCACAACAATCCTTTGGTGCAAACTCAACATCTTCGAAGCGGTCATTCGGAGAAGCCTCATCAGAACAGTTGCCCCGTAAACGCCGATATCGTGCAAAGCAAACCTCACACATCTGCTCTACCTGTGCACGGACATTCACGAGAAGATCTGATCTCTTCCGTCACGAAAGAGCAATTCATCTCCAGTCAACTGAGACCTGGATCTGCAATGACCTGGTATCTGCAGAAGAGTCTCCCATTATCTGGAGGATCTCACAATCCGAGCCCGAATGCACGTACTGTGGGCAATCTAGTCCCGATGAAAAGCACATTCTTTCGCATGATTTTGTATCGTGTGCCGATCGAGCCGTCTCGGAACGAACTTTCTCACGGAAGGATCATTTGTGGCAGCACCTGTACAAATTTCACCGATGTCGCAAATGGGGAGGCTGGACCTTAGATGAGAGTGTTGAACGGCTACGGCAGACATCCAATGTATGAGTCAAGAATTTTTCTGGGATGCTGTTGCATTCTTGTGCGACAAGTGTTAAGGCAAATATAGTATTCGATCAGCAGAGATTCCTTCTTTCGGAGAACGGGAAGTATCCTCCAAGATGCTCAATAGATCGCCACCAGTCGCCTAGGACCCGCCACAAATCTAGCCACGACGAATCCGGCTACGGCGAGCACATAGAGCCCACCTGAGAAGATGACCAGACCAGTATATCCCCTTCCATCTGCATCAATGATAGCTCCGCCAATCGGAACACCAATGAGTGCAGCAATGCTTGATATCGAAAATGTGGTTCCCACCCTGCGACCGATCATTTCTACCTTGGATATCTGCCCGATAACCACAGGTGTTAGACTGATCGCCGCGCCACACCAGAAGCCAAACAAGACGGCGAAAGAGGTCAAAGCCGGTTTGTTTGCTACATCGAGCACGGTTGGAGGCAGCCAGATGCATAGAATCAAGATCATGCAGACAAGAGCGGTCAGAATCATGACATTGAAACGTCCGAAGTGATCGGCTGCATAACCTGGCAGTGCACGGCCCGGGATAGAGCCAGCGTTGAGCAAGGCGATCATGCGGTAAGCTTGTTCTGGGTCTATTCCTCGGCCTGTACCGATCGCTGCTGAGGAGATGTAGGTTATAGGAATGAACACAGCGAATTCGATTAAGAAGACAGCAATGGTTGTCGTAAGATACGACATGTCATATGCAAGAGCTTTGAGGTCGAAAGCCTGTCTGAGGCAGTCCAGAAGCCCGGGTTGTTTTTCCAGTGTTGTCTGTCTTCTTCCAGTGCCTCTTGTTTCGAGTGTCAGACACGCTATGACACACGTGCCCGAGCAGATGAATCCGATAATTCGCATCGTCCAGCCAAATCCAATGACCGGTGCCAAGTATAGTATGATGAGAGAGAACATCAGCCCACCCATTCCACCAGCCGTACAAGCGATTCCCGTTGCGAGTCCTCGACGCTTGCAGAACCAGTGGCCAATGGTGGATACACTTGGTGTGAATAAGCAGCATGCCGACATGCCACCCAGTACGCCGAAGGAAAGGAGGAAGTGGAAATATTCTGTGTTCAGAGGTCAACCATGGACCCCAATAGCGGTGAATATTCTTCTACACTCACCTGTGCTGACACTCAGACACATGATACTTGCCACTATACCGATCGACCCTGGTATTATCAACGGTCGAAGGCCATACCTGTCAAAGATCGCGCCTTTAAGCAAATCGTCAGCTTCAATACATCCAAACGGCGGTTGTGATAGCGGAATTCGCACTCACCAGCAAAAGATCCTCCAACGTAGAGTAAAAATGCATAGATACTGACGACCCACGCTGTCTGGCTTTTTGGAAGGGACGAAAGCTGATTTTCCCCAATCCAAGCATCGATCACACCGATGGTATTGAGCATTCCCATCGAAGGAATCATCGCGCACCAAGCGCCCAATACGACTAGCCAGGCGCGGAGACCGCCCTCTGGGCATACGGCGTCGCTTTCAAGCTCTAGGGTGTGCCCGGTCGTGTCCGTTGTCATGTCCAAATCGGACTGGTGATGTTGTCTTGACATGATGGTATAGGTTATTCGGTAGATGACAATTTTGGATTGATCGGCGAACGATCAGTCAGAAGCAAAACAAGAAGAACCTATGAGCCTGTTGGTCGATTAGGAAAGCCTGGTTCCCCTATATGCCTGACTATACTCACCACTGTAAGGCTCATACATCTCGACAAGACGATCATACGAGTTTTAGACGACAAGTCGATTTGTTAGATGCACCCCAACCAATCTCGACTCTCAGCGAGGTGGAACTGTAGTCGATGAAGCCAGGGTAAAAAATTCGCCGATCGGCTCGATAGACACAGGTAATCTGCTTGAATGTATAGCGTTAAAAGTCGTGCGATGTCATGTAGCTTGGACGTCGAAGCCGTTCGTTCAATCCGACGCCTTCTGAGCACATTCTTATGGGATCCACTATTATGAGCCGTGATTCAATATCACTGGCCAACATCATCGCCGAATTGCATGTCCTCGCCGAAAGTTCTTTTACTTCCATAGATAACAATGCAAGTATCCACGTAACTTATGTTATAAGTGATGCACGACATAACGTAGTTTATGGTTTCTGACTATTCACATACATGACTTTGAAAGAAGAAATGGTGATTGCGCATTGGAACATGGAAACACCATCACCTCGCCAGTAGATCAAATCATTCGTATCACTGCTCCCTCGCCAAGATACCAAGAGGGTCAACGTTTCGAGATTAGCGGTGTTGGTGTTTCCGCTGCTTCTGTGGCACGACCTATCGAGCATACGACATCAAATTTGAGTTCATGCGATCCAAATACCATGACTATATTGCCCATCATGGACCCAATGCGTATGCCCCAAATCCCCACAAACAAATCACCATCCAGCTCCCAATCCAAACCCATCCGGAAGACATCTTGAAGTCTCAACCAGAAGCAACCAACCTCAAAGCTCCCTCACCCACTTCCCATCGACCTTGAAAACCTTCCCACCACTCCCCCTCCCCACCCTCTCGTCCAGAATCTTATCCATCATGCCATCCAAAGTCTTCTCCAACTTCGCCACGCTCTCCTCCAAATGCTTCAGGACCGGCTCGAGCCCACTGCTCCTGCCGTACTCGACCAGCTCGTGTGCGACAGTAGCCTTGTAATTGCGTATGCGCTCCAGACGTGCGTTGAGGCGGGCGTAGGTTGAATCTTTCGCCACACAGTATGCGTGTGGGTCGAGGTAGAGTGCTGCTGGTGCTGGCGGTGGGGATGGGGTGATGATGCGGTAGTAGCGTGGGTTGGAGAGGAAGACTCCGCCAATGTAGGCGCTGGATTTGCGGCGGTGGTGGTAGCCCATGTTGTCTGTGTGTCTTTTGGAAGTTGGGGAGGTTTGGAGATGTGCTATCTGAGGTTAAGATGTTGCGATCTAGCATGCTGATATATGTGGTGACAGCTTGCTGTGATGAGACATGGATTGTTCTTCTGGTTTGCATGGAACGACTTCTGATGGCAGCGATGGAGCTTGGAATGTGAGACAGACGCCCGAATATGAGGGGAATGACATACGCAGATAATTGTCAGTCGAATTGTCTGCAATAATGCATGAAACATACAGCGAACCTAACAAAGCAATGGGTATCTTTTCCTAAACTCCAATCCCCCGCAGCAAAAGAAATCCTGCAGCTAGAGCATGCGACTCGCTTGTTAGCATCAAGCACACAACGTCTCAACCAAATGGATTCATAGCAGCACGTGTACTGCCCACCAGCTGGCGGCGCAAAGCATCCTTCTTATTCACATTGCGTTTTGCACGCGAGGACGAAGTGCTTTTGGTCGAAGGCGTCCGGGAGGGTGTCTGTGAAGACGTCCGTGAAGGCGCTCGCATGAAGTTCCCGCTACTGCCAGCATTTGAGGCCTCGGGATCCTGGCTTTCAAAAGCAACCAACTTGGCTCTTTGAATGTCTTGCTCGGTTTCTGGCAAGATGTCCATATCGGTCCCAAGCCTTTCCTTGAGGTCTTCCGTAGCCCTTTCTTCCTTCTGCCTAAGCTTTCTCTCCTGGCGAAAAGAATCCCTCAGCCTCTTGTTCACAGATCCCGGGTTCTCCCAGTCTCGTTCGCGCGAGCGATAGAGCTCTTCAATTCGCTTCGCATTATCCTTGATAGCTTCTTTCTCCTCGACCTTTCCCTCAAGCGCAGCGAAAGCATCTTCTCGCCTCTTCTCTCGTTCTTGTGGTGTCAATATGGGCCTACCGTCTTCACCCTCACGCACTCGTTCCTTGTCCTCGCCGTAGTCTCTCGCTTTCCCTCCTTCCGTCACAACATATGCGGTCTCTTTAGGGTCCGTCTTGATTTCCAAGAAGCCTCCACACGCCGCATGTTTGATCCTGAATTGCCAGATTGGTGTGCTATAGTATTTGCCGATCTTCTTTTTCTCGGCATTGAAGCGCACACCCTGGCCAATTATAGCGTGCGGTTTGCAGTTGTGGCACCAGACAGCGAAAGGCATTTCGAATCGGACTGTTTGCGTGCCATCCTTGCGAAGAGCTCCTGGCGCGCGCTTTTTGTTGAGCTGGTTGCCAGATGTGGTGCCTTCAAGGTCCGGCGGGACATAACGGCCCATGTTGAAACCCTGCATTTCGGCGGACTCTACAGTGCTTCTGGCAGAACTGGTGGTGCAGCATTAAGGTATCCACCGGTGTGGCGGTGCGATCATCGCATCGACGTGGGTGACGATGTCGAGGTTGTCCGGCGTTCTGCTGCGAGCATACGTGGAAGGGAGTTGTGGTGTGAAGGGCTACGAAGCCGAGTAGGCAATGATGGAAGTCGTCAGCCAAATTCTCCTTCCACCTCCAACTTTCAAGCTTGTGAGGCGTGCGTTGGAACATCCAACAACAGCGACGACCTCTACAACTTGCTGACGCAATCACAAAACAAACATGCGGTCGTGGGCAGACCATGCTGAAAAGCCCAAGAGCAAGCAAAACAGCTTCGAATCATGATCGATCAGCACCGGCAGAGCTGTTTCGAGACGTATCTTGCATTGTCTGCACTCCACAGACTGCGTTCTTACTTGCATTGCTCTCATATGTTTGCTCGTCGCTTTACACCCTTCGTTGGCAATAGTCATACATATGACAACTCCATGCATTGCTTAACTGTGACTACACCTTCTGCAAAGCTATACGTCAGTCTCTCACTGACCTCACTTGGCGCAAGGTGGTAGCATGCTCTAGGGCCCCCGAAAGTCGCTCGGCACATCTTGCAATCAACTCAGGGAATTATCATATGACCACGCCGGAACGCGCAAGTCCAGATTCTCTGGGCGCTCTGAATTCGGAGCGTCTCCTTGCATGTTCACTTTCGTTCAAGATCATATATAGGCATGGCACACATTGCCGTTACCGTTCTCGCAGCCACCAGCCATGGCTTGGCCATGGATTTATTGATTCATTCAAGGGTAGCTAATTCAACCGCGCATGATGGGTCGCCTAACCATGTCGAAAACCACCTATGTGAAACCGTGCACAATCACGTGGAATTACACGGATAGACTCAACCACGGCTAGCAGCATTCACGACCGCCGCATCCATGCCGATGAGCGGCCACAGGCGGAACTGTCTATACAAAACCTTCGGATATAAGCAGCCATATCATCCTTGACCTTGGCGTATATTGTTCTTGGACGAGAATTGGCGGGAATTAGGTAAATATCGCTTCTACAATGTGCTTACGGGCATAATCCCACGGGAGGAGTTCTTACCAGGCGCCAAATACCACTCTTACTTACAGGCTATACTGCATGTTCATTCCCTCTCCCTCAAGTAGATCTGGACGATACCGAGCTGGTGAACAAGTGATTGTTCTGAGGGAGCAGTTACAACAATGACTGGCGGCCTGAGATGCAGAGCTATTCCTGATCATCCACGAGGGTTTCCTGTTCCTGGCAATAATGCTTGCTCAACGTACGGATAGCGACATGCAGCGCTCAGCCGTACAAAGCAGCCCCGCAGAAAGCATGCTCATCCTCATCTCAGAGAGAGCAGGATATTGCACAGTGTGACTGGATACCACGGGACAGGACTGAGTGCTGACGGCGTGACAGCTCGTGAGCATGGATGGAGAGCATGGATGCCCTTGGCGCCACGGCGCGAGTAACATGTAAGCACTGCAATAGTGTGCTCACCGCACTGCTTGTCGTCGACACGCTCCTTCGCGTGGCTTTAGGCCCAAGCCATATTATTCCTACTGCAGTCGAGCCGATACCTCTGCTGAACAATACCGGACCGCTAGGGCTCACTTCTCGCGTGAATGCGCCAATCGGCGAATGCTGGCACGACGATGCCAATAGTCTGAATTCCCTTGTCCGGCGCCAGACCAACAATAGATGCCGCTCTTGCAGGGCCCCGTGGCGCAACAATCTGCGGCTTGCCGACCGCATCCCCACAGTCTTTGGTGCTGGCTTGGGAGATCTCTCAGCTGAGAGCGGCCTCACAGCGCCGCTAGAGACTTGCCCAAACTTACCCGGGAGCTTGTTCTTTGAGCTTAACTTGCTTAGCTATCACCAACGTCAAACATCAGAAATGTTCGCCATGAAGGAATCTGTTCAGCAATAGCACCCTGCCTTCCCTGGCCGCCAGCGGACGAGGATGCATCTAGCCTGTGAGACCCACAGTCATGCTGCCTGGATCTTCCAGCTGCATATGCTGCGCAAGATGCACCCCCCAGCCTGACCTCGGAGAATACTGCACCGGCAATCACCGTCCGCATTTAGCAAGACCATAGGTTCGGCTCAGTGCGGTGATGCATGGCGATGATGATGACAGACCTGGCACGCCACGGTCCATATCCCTCACTGACAACACGCGATCCCTTCCAAACTGGGACAATCCTGGTGAGCGCACTGTCCAAGGCATGTGCTGGTTGTCTCACTGCCGCCGAACCACACCATGCATCAGCCTCACCACACCCCGGACACGATCAGTTTAGGCCTTTGAGATAGGCGTGCCGGTCTGGCAGTGGCGCTGCGGATCGCTTCTTGGAAATTGCCAAGGGCAGATAGGCAAGCGTGAGCGATACCAAGTTCAAGCTCGTCGGCCTGGGCAACTTTGCCTTGGAAAAAAGGATAAGTAGACCTGCTCTCATCCCTCGAGCTCCTTCAGATCTTCCTCTCACCTCATCATCCAGCAATCATCTTACCAGATCTTCTATCTGTCCCAGCTCTCGTTCCAATCCATCGTGCTTGCACTCCCACGCAGCGTACTCATTCGCTCAACACCATTACCTAGCCTATACAGCTTCGTTCCACAACAACCCATTCATTATCGTCGCTATGCGTTCCATTCTCTTCGCCGTCTCAGCTCTCGCAGCTAGCGCTTCTGCCGCACCTTGGGCCCATTGGGGTGTGTCTCGCACGACCTCCAACTGCATGAGCAGCTCCGCGGCGCAGACTGTTGCGAACAACTTCAAGGCTCTCATCGACAACTACAGCGACGCGCTTGCCGACGCCACCATGACCACCGACTTCACCGACTACTCTGACTCGGTTAACGAACTGATCAATGGTGGTTGCGACACGGGCCTCGCTCCGGTAAGCCTGCCCTATCCATGACCCTTGCTGCCTATACCGCTGCTTCTGCTTCTGCTGCTGCTGCTGCTGCTCGATCACTCGCATACTGACTTGCTTCCCTCGTGCAGCTCGGCTCTGCCACCTTCGACAGCCTTGCCGACTTCAAGGCCGGCCAGGGCGCTCAGCCCCCCATTCCTTTCGAGATCCTCAACCTCTGGCAGGACTGCGCCACCGTATGTATTTCCCATCAATCCTCCCTTTGAAAATTGCCCCCATGCTAACAACGATCAAAAACAGGTCACCATCCGCTGGAAGTCTGCCCAGACTCCCCAGCAAGTCACCGGTATCATCGTCATTGAGACCGTCAAGAACTCCGACAAGAAGGCTTCCCAGAAGTGGCTCATCAAGACCGTCTACTCCGAGTTCAACTCTGGTATGTTTTTGACCGTTTTGGGTAAATCGTTCTCGCCAGTGCCATCATAGCTAACAGAATCGTCCTAGGTGCCTGGCTCAAGAACCTCGGCGTATTCGTCCCGCCCCAGTGCCCCGCCCCGCCACCTCCCACCGCCAGCTCCTCCGCTCGTCTTCTTTTCATGTAGACATCTTGCGTAGAGCTAGAGGAAAGACAAGGCGCGCGGCGACAGAATCTGCCCAACGACTCTTCTCTCGTAAAACGGACAATGTCAACACCACCTTCATCTTCACCCTTTCGTATCCGGTTTAATGCTTAGAAATATCTCGCTCAACAACCTCAAAAATAGGCGACCCGATTACTTCCTTGGATTCACGCAGAAAGGGGAAATAGGATTATATGTGTAATGAGAAGAAGATAGTTGTTTTATGTTTCCCTTTTTCTTTCGAATCAATCCAGAATCATACCCAAGCATTCTCCATTTTCTCTCTCTTCACTGTTTCGACCATCCAATCTGGTTGAGAACTATCCCGCTAATCGCAAATATGGGAACTTGACGTCTTCATAACATGGAAACCGAAAACGCAATAAATTGATCGGTGATGATCACGAACGCAGCCTTCAAACTTCCCATCCAGAGGCTGATCGAAACATAAGAGCAAGAAAACCCAAAAATCCACCGTACCAAACACCGCTGACTGAGATCTGCTCGAACAACGATGGCTCCCCACTCCAACTTCCGTCCGTAGGATTCACCTCACGAGATCCCGACGCGGGGTCGCGGGCTTTGTGCTAGCCCCACCGGGGCGTTTCGTGACCAGAAAACTCTAAATTTGCCCCGCGAGCCTTGACCATATCATCATCACAGCTTAGAGAGAGGGAGTGGGAGGGAGAGAGATGTGAATACCAGATGTGGTGGTGATAGGTCGTCGTGGGTTTTCTGATTTGGATTTGAGTGGTTGGTGTGATTGGGCGCGAGGAAGATGATCGTGGATGATCGGTTTGGTATTTGATGATTTGCTTTACCGTGCTTGTTTGGGGGATTTGTTGGATATGAGGGCGGTTACGTAGGGTTGGTTTTGGTTTGGGAGCTTTCAAAGTAATTTCATGTTCATACATGTGCATGTAATTCAGGTCTGTTGGGTTGTTAAATAGTAACGAACACAGGCTGATCGTGATTTCTGTGAATGCTTTGTGGGGAAAAAAAAAAAAGAAAAAAAAATGGTGGCCAATATACACTGTCATTCGAAGTTCGACGTGCGTTACTGTACAACTGGGATTTGGTAACGGTGGCTGGGATATCGAGAGTCGGCGTGCTCGACAAGTGGACTACTACTTCCTTTGGAGATGCGAGCTTGTGTTCTCAGGGCGAAGAAACGTCAGAGGAAGGGACTTTGAGATACTGATGTGAGAGGTGGGAGAAGACATGGCATCTGAGGACACACAAAGATACCGGATTGAATCTCATCTATGGCTCCGCGTTGAAGGTGCATCTGATCGTTCTCAAATCCGCCATTCTATCCAACCAAACTGGTTCAAAAACAATGAGCTCATCCTCATCCCCCCAATCTAAACACGAGGAAATTTCACAAACATCACCGACAACCCAAACCGCCTCATCAAATCAATACCCAATATCCACACTCGTGACATCCTCAATGAAATGCTTCTCCCTGCTCGCGCGCGTGAACCACAGAAACCACGGGATGACGTAGGTCTTGATGGTGTGGCCAATGTACCCGGCGTCGCTGACGGTCGAGACGACGCTCTTGCTCTCCTCGAACGCGGCATCGATGCGCGCCCTGCGCAGTTTCTCGTACGCGTCGAAAGCTTCCTTCATGCTGCCCGGCTTCCCCTTTTCGATCCACCGCGTAAGGCAGCGGGAGAACAGCACCGTGTCTTCGAAGACGATGCCGGTTGATTCGCCTTGGGGTGGCATGGCGTGCTGGGAGGGGTTAGTGGGGATTTTTATTTTTTTCTTGGCAGATGGCTTGAGTTGAGGGAATAAGGGGAGTGGGAGACGTACAGCTGCGTCTCCAAGCAACATCACACGATCAGTAGCCCACTTGCCATGCTTCGAGAGAGTGAAAACGGGCCAAAGGAAGAAATCCTGCGCCTTCTGGATCAAAGGAACAATGCTCGGGATCTTCGCATCGCCAAAACGCTCCATGATATCGGAGCGGATCTTCTGCGCATCCGCGCCCGCGGCCTTCCAGCCGTCGCGCGACTCCAGCTCCGGCAGCTGCATCAGCGCGCCCACGTACACGCTGTCCTTCTGCGAGTTGTGGTAGCTGGTCAGCAGCATGCCGCGGCGCGCGAAGTTGATCGCCGTGCACTCGAAGTGCACGGGGAAGTCGGGCTCGACGGGCGCGAAGCCAAAGGCGTTGCAGAGGCCCGAGTAGCTCGCTTTGCGCTCCGGGTCGACGTGCTTGAGGCGCGTGACGCTGTGGATTCCGTCGCAGCCCATGAGCAGGTCGCCGCTGGCGGAGCCGCCGTCTTCGAAGGTGATGGTCACGTTTTCTGCGGTTTCCTTGATGTCCACCGTGCGCTTGCCGCAGGTCAGGGTGATGTTCTCGTGCTGCTCCACGGCGGCGAGGACGCCTTTGAGGGCGTCGCCGCGGGTGATGCGGAGGGCTTTGTAGGGCGGGTTGCCGATGCCTTTGCCTTCGGGACCGCTGAAGTCGGAGGTTGCGAGGCGTGTGGAGTAGATGTCGAAGACTTCGAGGTAGTCGATTGTGCGGCCATAGTCTCTTTCGCGGATGATGGGAAGGGCACCCAGGTGATCGAGGAGTCTCAGGGCATTGGGAGTGAGGTTGACGGCACCGCCAATGGTCGCCGGAACAGGGCGGATCTCGAAAATCTGGATTCTGGGGACTTGTCCTTTGGGAGCGTATTTGGTGAGAGCGAGAGCTGTGGTTAGGCCCGCGATGCCGCCACCAAGAATGATGATGTTCAGGCCATCTGGCGAAGCGGGAGCCATGATTGCTTGCTTGTTGTGAGGATTAAACAGGAGAAAGAAAAAGAAAAAGAACGGTGATTGTGAGATTCCAATGGTGTGTGTGTTTTAGAGGATGGGCAGACTATGGGAGAGCGAAGGAGACACAGAGGAAGAAAGAACGAAAGGAAGATGGTACATGAGGCTTACCGTGAGCTGGCTGAGCTGATTATCTTTGCTGACACGCGCGCGGGCTCTCAGCTGTGCCTCTGTCCTAAGGTACACCTATCTGGCAGTGCAGGTGGGATTGGATGAGGTTGGTGCATGGAGGTGGAAGCACGACGTTGGGTCTGCGGCCATTCGCGGGGCCGATCTACAGCTGAGCGACTGCGCAAAGGAAGCCGTCCAGCTGTGAGAGTGGCGTGGGCTCGGCTTGAGCCAGCAGCGAGAGGCCGAACACACTGACTGACTGCATGAAGCGGAGAGAGAGAGAAGCAGCTAACTAAACTCTGACCGATGTGCTCTTGGCGATGCGAGACGTTGTGGAAGGTCGCATTCGCAGTGATAATAACAGCAACAAACAATAGACCATCCAGTCACGTCCGGTCCGTGAATCCTTCGCCTTTCTTCCCACCTCGGGATGGCGTTCTTGGGAGAAGAGATCTGACTTTAAACTCCGAGCGCTAAGTCGAACGCTAAGCCCAAGTCAGCCCATGTTGCCAAAAATGGAGCTATATCAAGGCGACAATCCATGTCCGTGCCACTACTGCTTCGATGATACCAAATTCCGATACCTCTGATCTATTCTCGTCGTCTCGCGTGTGCAGGAAGTGCGCCATTGACACGTGCCTTTCGGGTGGTGATGGTGGTGGCGCTCTTTGACAGGACGACTGGTTCAACTTTCACGTGCTTCGTGTGCTAACCAGTCGAGGTAAAATGTGGCTTCTTGTTTGTAATTCCATGGCTGAGGCTGAGATGGCCTTTATCTTGCTTGCATCTTAGATCTATTGGGTTGGTGGGAAGCAAGACGAAGACTACTCCATCCCGCCCCGCAGAGCTTGTGTTCTCTGCCAGCCCACATGCAAACATGGACGGACAACGGTGAGCGCGGAGCTTAGCGGGCATGCATGTGGCCGATGTAACGGCCAAGTCGTCGCCGATATTGACCGACCGACCGCGTGAGAATGAGACAAACGAAAAAGACCAAGTGTTGGTCTGTCAAGATTTCAGCTGTTCGACGCAGCTACTCTTTTGTAGCTATTGCTCGATTCACTCCACTTCTCCAAGCAATATTTCAATCACTCTCCAACCAGTCCGGCTCGGCGTCTTCGTCCTCGGGATCGTGCGAGAGCAGGCTGTCGGCATCCGCGTCGTCGTCTTCGTCGGCAGCGGGAGCGTTGTTATCGTTCTGCAGAGCCGCTGCGTCACTGCTTGATTCTTCAGGTTCGGGGTGAGACTGCTCCTCCTGCTGTTTTGTTGACTTGGCGTTCGTGGTTTGATCCTGTTCATTCACGCCGACGCTTTCACTTGGCTGCTGTTCTTGTCTTGCCGTGTCGTTTCCTGCAGAATTTGTGGTGTTCGGGGTCTGTGGAGTCTTGGTCACTGTTCGGACATGTCGTTGTGCTTTTCTGGGACGCTGTCTCCGAAAAGATCTTCTCGGGCATGTCTTCGCTTGAGCCTCTGTCGGCGGCTGGTTGTCTTCTACTACAAATCCACCGCCTTCTATTCCATCGTGGCTTGCAGCCTCGGGATGAAACCGCCACCTCCCATGTCGTCAGCATCGTCCTCAGGGACGAATCCTCCACCCAATTGCCCAGCCTCACCATCTCCCTCGTCCCGCACAAAACCGCCATCTTGCCCATGATCGTCCTCCGGGAAGAAGCCGCCGCCTTCGTTTCCAACATTTGACGTGTTTTCTGGCATGAAGCCTCCGCCCCCTTCACCATCGTGCTCTGACAGAAAACCACCTCCCGTCTCTCGCACCTTTTCACCATCCTCGGGTAAGAAACCACCACCATCGCCTTCGTCGTCGGGCATGTATTCGTTCTCTCCATCATCATCATCATCATCATCGTCGTCATTCGACGATGGTAATGCCCCTCTTCCAGCCACTTCGGCGGTTGGAAGGCGCGTATTCGTCGTCGCTGTCTGCATCGCTTTCAAAGGCCTTTTTGGCTTTCTTTCGTGACGGTCTTGATGGCAAAGTGAGCTCCGTGATGGAATATTGCCCTGCCGTCGGCATGGTAGGATCGTTCTCGTCGGCGAACGATCTCTCTGCATCTCCAACACTATTCGCGGCAGTTTGCTCATCGTCGACAGTCTCTGCCGTACTCTGCTCGCCATACGCAGCCACCCTCTCAGCAATCCTTAGGCCTTTCATGAACCGCGCCCACAAACGCAGTGCCGTGAGACTGCGCGCCCGGCTCGCTTCTTCCAGCGCTTCGTATTCTAGACCTTCGATGATCGCTTGCACGGCCTCGCCGTATTCGTGAGGCACCACGGCGCCTTCGATGATGGCCGTGCCTTGGCGACCTTGGAATTTGAAGCCGGTGACAGCATCGGCGAAGTCGACGTTGAGCGTGCGAGCGGCTTGTTGCGTCAACGGATGGCGGATGTGCACGCCGCCTGCTGGGACCATGGAGGGAATGTAGACGTCGAGATTTCCAAAGGCGTTCTTTTGTATCTTGCCCCGTCTCACGGGCGGTGGCGTGTACACTCGTGTTTGATGGATCGAGTATAGCGCTGTAGTACTCGCCTCGACATCTTGCTCGTCTTCTTCCAAGTCTTTGCGCCTTGATGAGCGGGCGGGGACGTGTTTGAGCGGCTGCTCGCCCTGCTTGACTTCCCGGCCCAAGCGATACCACTTGTCCGCACTTTTGCATGACAGGACATCCTGCCGGCGGAATACAGGCTCCATTCGTGGCTTCGCAGCAGTGCCGGCGTTGACTTTCCCTGCCTCGCGTCGTGGGTGCACGACCTCGTGTCGCCGCAAATGCCTTTCCAGGGCGTAGTAAGGGTGATTCTTGAAGTCAAGCACATTGCTCGGCAGACCCTCTCTGGCTTCTTTCTGTGCCAGCTCGGCATCCTCGACCTGATCCCTGTCGAGTCTCTGTCGTCGGCGGAAAGGGCGCATAGCTCTCTTCAGCCATTGTGCGCCTTCTTCACCGCTGCTTTCCACGCGTTGTCGGCGTGTTTTCGCGTTGAATGCTTTTGCGTATCGTCTCGTCACGTCCCTGGCCACGCCGTCGGCTTCGAAGGCGATAGCGTATATCATTTGATTGAGATCGTATGACGCGGGCGGCTCGATCTTGGACGGTTTGCCTACCGTATTGGTCACCATGGGATCTACGGGTACCCATTTCTGATGAGCTCTGTTAAAAGCTTCCACCCAATATACAGGATATGATAATGTGCGAATTGGCTTTGTTTTCTCCTTCGGCGGAGCTGCCGCTTTCTGAGGTGTAAAACTCGGCTGGCCTAGTCGCCGTCGGACGGAGGGTACTTTGCCAATGCTGGAAGATGAACCGACGTTTCCATCACTTGCACTGGCATCGCTGAGATTGAGATCGCCATCGGGTGCTATCGCGAAGACAGCGTGCTTCTTTGTTTTCTGGGGAGAGCTCGGTTTGGGTGGAGGATTGGCGAAGGGCAGTGTTTGCAACGAGCAGATTAATCGTGCTTCTACTCCTGCAGCTCTTAGCATCGCACAGAACAGCTGATTGCCAGTATCCTGCGATCCTTCCAGATTTCTGGCTGCTGATATGACATCAGAGAGATCCATAGGTTCTTGTTCCGTCGACGGACCCGTATCGCCGCCGTCAGCAGGCCAGTGAGGCCTTGACATGCCGTTGATGGTGATCCTGAATTCAGTCTTGAATGCAGTTTTCGCCTGTTCCAAGCCATCCGTGAAAGAACGATTCCGTTGAAATTGCGAGTCACTCGTCTTTGGATTCAGGTAAGATCTCATCTTCTTGTCGACCAGTCTGCGTACGAGCTTCTGCACAGTCGCATTGTTACATCGACTGTTCGCATACATGCAGTGGCCGAGAAGCGTCATGAAATGGAATTTGTGAACGCGCAAACGAAATGCCTTTTCCGTAGCAGTGGCCGGTTTGCGACGGTTGACGGCAGCTTTTGGCGTCGATGTAGAAGGGCCGACTGAGATGGCGACATCTTTGATCTCATCCTCGTCGTCGGTTTGGCCAGGGATGGGACTCGACGCCACTTTCTGGCCAAGATCGATGTCTTCGAATGCAAAGTCGCTTTCTTCCGATTCTGAAGAGTACTCAGCAGTTTGCTGTGGTCGACTCGCTGGGGTGAGCTCGCTCTGTAGTGCCTCAGCTCTCTCTCGCGCTGGCGTCGACTGTACTGCCTCGCTTCTAGCAGATTGAGGTGCTGCCTTACGCTGGACAGGCCTATCCGGCGTAAGTGGTCCCGCGACACTTTGCGCCGCTTCAAAGGCCTGTCGCTGGGCTCAGGAGAGTCAGCAACTGCTGCCTCTGCCAACATGTCCTTGTAGACATCGGGAGTGGTGTCTTTAGGCTTGGCGGCGGCAGAGTTGCGCGATCTTGCGCTGCGCCTAGGTGCGGTCAATGGTGCATCTTTCGCCTTGCCTTTACCTCTGCTGGGAGCCATAATAGCTTGGTAATTGAGAGTGTTGATCCCTAGCGATGTCTTCTCATTGCTTTTCGCGAGACTGTCGCGAGTTCATGTGATCTCTAAATCTTGAAGGCAACGGCTGAAGGCGGATTTCCGCTGGCGATGTCATGAGTTGGTGTGCTGCTGTAGCATACCCACGCGCCTGGTTGTGTGAATAAATGAGCGTGAGCAGGTCTTCAATGATCGATTACCTGCGACAAGGTGCAGAGTGAGCAATTGTCAGTGAGCAACATGATGCCTCACACAAGAGTGACGTCTATTGGCACATGCGAGAAACGCGACGAGGCTGCCCCAGAGCAAGCGGGAACGCGCGGACTTAGCGCCCGCCGCTCTGTTTATGTTGTGCAGCAAACAGTCCCTGTGCGTTAGCAGAGAGGGCCCGCCTTGCAAAAGCGAGAGATCCAGACAGCAATCGCTGCTCTTCCTGGCGACAACAAGACGACCACGACGACATACGAAGACGAGACGACGACCACGACTCCTGCATCTGCACTTTCACCCATCGACTCTCTTGCAGAAATCGCCCGTACATTGAGGCACGAGAAGCACGACTTGCAAGCACTTTCGCGAGGACACCGCTCAATTAGCCATTGCCTGCAACTTCACGTCGCATACCACCAACCAGTCTCCCCTCACACTCGCCCGCCATGGAGAACTACCAGAAGATGGAGAAGATCGGAGAGGGTAAGGAAATATCTCTTTCCGTCTCAAAAGGCACGACGAAATTCATCACCTGGTTCACGCACTAACCCTACCCCTCCTTACAGGTACCTACGGTGTCGTCTACAAGGCCCTCGACCTCAGCACTCCCGACCAGCGCATCGTCGCCCTCAAGAAGATCCGTCTGGAGGCCGAGGATGAAGGTGTTCCCTCTACCGCCATCCGCGAGATTTCCCTCCTGAAAGAAATGAACGACCCGAACATCGTCCGCCTCTACAACATCGTCCACGCCGACGGCCACAAGCTGTACCTCGTCTTCGAGTACCTGGACCTCGATTTGAAGAAATACATGGAGGCACTGCCCGTCAGCCAGGGTGGTCGTGGCAAGCCCTTGCCCGAGGGCACCATGAACGGTCGCCAGGGACACATGGGCTTGGGCCCGGACATGGTGAGTTTGGAAGATACATTGTTCAATATTGATTTCGAAATGAACCTGCATCACTAACACACCGCTTCAGGTCAAGAGATTCACGCTCCAACTCCTCGAGGGCACCCGCTACTGCCACGCCCACCGCATCCTCCACCGTGACCTCAAGCCCCAGAACCTGCTCATCGACAAGGAAGGCAACCTCAAGCTCGCCGATTTCGGTCTCGCTCGCGCATTCGGCGTCCCTCTCCGCACCTACACCCACGAAGTCGTCACCCTCTGGTACCGCGCACCGGAGATTCTGCTCGGTGGCCGCCAGTATTCCACTGGCGTCGACATGTGGTCCGTCGGCTGCATCTTTGCCGAGATGGCCACTCGCAAGCCGTTGTTCCCCGGTGACTCCGAAATCGACGAGATCTTCAAGATCTTCCGCATCCTGGGCACCCCCACCGAGGCCGACTGGCCTGGCGTCACCTCATTCCCGGATTTCAAGAGCAGTTTCCCCAAGTGGGAGAGGAAGCAGGATGACGAGATGGTCAACGCGGACGGCGTCAAGGTCCTCGGCGAGAACGGTCTTGATCTCCTGGAGAGCATGTTGGTGTACGACCCGGCTGGACGCATCAGCGCCAAGCAGGCAGTGCACCACCCTTACTTCCAGGAGGGCACCAGGTCCCTGGGCGCGAAGCAGAACGGATACCACTGAGCAAACTCCCGTGGTAAGAACACTATGGTCGCCGAGACCGCTGTGTGCACACGATCAACAAAACGACCAGCATGAAAAAGACAAGGGTTCTGAAACCCACAAGCATAATACGGATCGGAAAAGAGAGGCGGCGGGGTTGGTGCATTGGGAAGACAAGGCAAATGGTCCAAGGTCAGGTAAGGAAACCGTCTTTTCTAAGACTTTTAAAAAACCGATAACCCCACTTTGAGGCGAGGGCCTGGTATGGTATATCTGGGCTGCTCGCCTCCGATTTTCGTATGTTCATCCATAGGCTTGGACATGCCTTTTTCTCTGGGTTTCCGGCTAGGCGTTGTTATTCGGTGGGCGGATCCTTTTTCTTTTACTTTTCCTCTTGCAGACTTGATAGTTCTCGCCCGAGAAGACGTTATTCGGGCGGCAGGTAGCTTCTTCTGGCAATGCTATCGGCTTTTCTCTTATTTGAATGGGCTCTCGAATGCGTCTGCATATACACGAGAGCCTGCTTCGCAGTACTCCTGGAGGCAATCCACATGTTCTCGATCGCTCGAGCAAGAGTCTGACACACCCATCAAGAGAGCCTCGACCGTATTGTGCACTTGTGCCTACCTCTGCACATACGTCAAGTCGTTTAATACTGTCAGTAGCCGCGGCAATAAGGTCTTGAAAGTCTCAAATGTTCGAGCGCTCACATACCACGTTGGAACAGCCGACACGAATGCCTTCCGGCGTTGCCTGCCGATCCATCATCGCCAAGTTGGTTCCACCGCGGAATTCGAACCAAACCACCTTTCGCTCTCTGAAGCTGATCATGACTTCGCCATCACTTGTATCGGCACTCTGCACGGGACTGATATTACTCCGACAAAAAGTACCTAGCATTATGGTGTTTTGGAGGTGGTGAAGTCTTGAACTATCCCGCGATCCACCCGCCCAACCCCGCCTCTTGCTACTCCACGAAAACCTTCGGACGTCTCCAGTTCGGGACCCCATCGATGCGCGCATGTTCTTTGTTGACAAAGTCCGCGCCATATGCCGATCTCTGAGTGGTTGTATATGGACCGCGGCATTGGTTCCTGAGTACATTACTTTTATAAGACTAGAGGTTTGTTCGTCTTTCGTTAAGACGATTCCTTTTCCTCGTTTCTTGATACGTCTTTTGAGTTCCTTTCGTGCAGCCTGCTGCCACATAGAAGCATCACGTCGAGCTCAGCTCTCCGAAAAGTACCAGCTCACCGCTCTGCAGTACATCTCATTACAACGAACAAAAAGATTCTTGACTACAGAATCTCCCAAAGACCCACATCCCAAGCATGCAGTACCACCTAAACGGCTTCGACGGCTGCGACGACCCTCTCAAGTACCAATTCCGCGGCACGCAAGAGCCCGACTTCCAAACCACCCTACCCTCCGACGTCGACGTCCTCATCGTCGGCGCCGGTCCAGCAGGCCAACTCCTCGGCGCCCAACTAGCCCAATTCCCCAACATCACGACCCGCATCGTCGAGCCCAAACTCGGACCTCTGCAGCAAGGCAACGCCGACGGCCTGCAATGCCGCACCATCGAGATCTTCGAGGCCTTCGGCTTCAGCGAGCGGGTGCTGAAGGAGGCTTATTGGGTCATGGAGACGACGTTCTGGAGTCCCACGGAAGATGGGAAGGGTTTGAGGCGCACGGGCAGGATTCGCGATACCGAGGAGGGGCTCAGCGAGTTTCCTCATGTAATTCTGAATCAGGCGAGGATGCATGGCTTGTGGCTCGATGCGATGAAGTGTTCGCCGACGAGGTTGGAGCCGACTTATGGGAGGAAGCTGGAGAGTTTGCATATTCCTGAGGAGGGGCCGGTGGAGGTTGTTGTTGAGAGGCAGGATGATGGTCACAAGGGCGAGAAAGAGCATGTCAGAGCGAAGTATGTGGTGGGATGTGACGGGGCGCGCAGCACTGTGCGTCAATCGCTGGGGCTTGAGATGAAGGGCGATTTTGCCAACCAGGCTTGGGGTGTTCTGGATGCTCTTGTTGAGACAGATTTCCCCGATGTCCGACTCAAATCGGCAATCCACTCTGCGGACGAAGGAAGCATTCTCATCATCCCTCGCGAGGGTGGCTACCTTGCAAGATTCTACATTGAGCTGGACAAGCTCAAGCAAGACGAGCGCATTGCGAGCAAAAACGTGACTGCAGACGTCCTAGTCGAACGGGCCCAACGGATTTTCAAGCCCTACAAGTTCGAAGTCCGCCACATCGGCCACTGGAGCGTCTACGAAGTAGGTCAAAGACTTACCAACCACTTCGACGACGTCCCCTCCACCCAACGCGACTCGAAGACCCCACGCGTCTTCATCGCCGGCGACGCATGCCACACGCACTCCGCCAAAGCCGGCCAAGGCATGAACGTCAGCATGAACGACACCTACAACCTAGGCTGGAAGCTCGCCTCCGTCCTGCACGGCCAATCGCACCCAAAACTCCTGCACACCTACTCCGTCGAGCGACAAGCCATCGCCCAAACGCTGATCAATTTCGACCGGGAAATCTCCCGCCAATTCGCCGCGAAACCCAAAGCCAAAGCAGGCGTCAACGGCAGCAGCAGCGAAGAGGACAAAGACTCCGTCGACCCCGCCGTGTTCCAGGACTACTTCACGCGCCAAGGCCGCTTCATGGCCGGTCTGGAAACCCACTACAAACCCTCCCTGATCACCGCCCCCGACTCGACGCATCAACACCTCGCCGCCGGCTTCCAAATCGGCACCCGCTTCCACTCGGCCCAAGTCCTGCGCCTCGCGGACGCCAAACCTGTGCAACTCGGACACGTCATGAAAGCAGACGGGAGGTGGCGCATCGTGCTCTTCGGCTCCGACACAGAGGCTCCCCTCCACCCTGCGTCCCGCATGATGGCGACGTGCAAGTTCCTCGAGCACACTCTCATCCCGCGCTTCACTCCCCCGCAAGCAGATCTCGACTCCGTCTTCGACGTGCGCGCCGTTTTCCAGCAGGAGCGCAAGACTCTTTCAGTGTCCGATTTGCCTGAAGTGCTGCTGCCTCATAAGGGGAAGTTTGGAATTCAGGATTACGAGAAAGCTTTCACCGACGAGCCGTCGTATAATTTCGGACAGGGGGAGATTTACAAGTCGAGAGGGGTCAGTCGGGAGGGCTGTGTGGTTGTTGTGAGGCCCGATCAGTATGTTAGTGCTGTGTTGCCCTTGGGTGAGGGGGGTTTTGGGCCGCTGGAGGAGTTTTTTGGGGGGTTTATGGTTGATGTTGGAGGTGGGAGGGGGGTCAATGGGCATTCGTAGGGTGGTGGTTGGCGGTGGGAGTGCGTGATTGGAATGGTGTAAGGTAGTACGAGTTTTGTGATGAGGTATGTGAGATGGTATGAGATACGTTTATGATGAGAGAATAGATATGCTTGCTAAATACCAGTACATACAGGACAGATGTTTCGTATGAAAAGTAAAAGAAAATTCTATGTAAATCATGAGAGAAAAGGAAACAATTTAAGGGAAAGAGAAGCGATCGTCATGCTGCCCAAAAAAGCGGCGTGCCCAAAATGAGGACCAAAGACAAGGAGAAAAAGCTGACAAGCGCAGACTTGCGCGCGCAATGATTGTGACGATCCCCCAAGCGGATCAAAGCCAAGAACGCCAGAACGAAAAAGAGGCGAATGAATCGTCAAAACGAGTGTATGGGCAAGCTCATTTAATCGGCTTGCGAGTTCAGTTTGGTCTTGCTCTTACTGAAGCCCATGGACTTCCAGAGACTGCGCGAGTTCGACGTCTTGTCGCTCGCTCTGGTGCCCTCAGAGATGGGCTCGGAGCCAGACGGCGAGTTCATGTTGGATCGTTGCGCGAGCGCGTGCTTGTGCAGTTTCTCCTGCAGCATGCGGTTCTCGGCCGGGCCGGGCATGGGAGGCAAGGCGGTGTCGTGTTCGCCCGCGGAACCGCGGCGGGAGAAGCGAGAGAAGCGCCTCGAGGAGCGCTTGGAGGCGAGGGGGGTTTCGCCGTTGGCGACGCCGGCGGCGACGTTGCCGGAGGCGTTGGCGCGCTTGTTCAGTTCTTCTTGGAGCATTTGGTTTTCTTCGGGCCCGGGCATGGCGGGTCGCTCGTTGTTGCCGACGGAGCTGCGGCGCGAGAAGGAGAAGCGCGACCAGCGTCTGGAAGAGCGCTTGGGGACGGGTGGTGCGTCGGCGGGGTTTTGCTTGTTCAGTTCGTCGCGGAGCATGCGGTTCTCGGCGGAACCGGGCATGGGCGGAGCGCTGTCTTCGACGCCGGCGGAAGTGCGTCTGTTGTGGCGGGACTGGCGTCTGGATTGACGCCTCACACCGCGAGAGGAAATGCGAGAGGATCTCTTGGTGGCGAGGTCCTCGGCTTCGGTCTCGTTGCCGTCGTCCATGGCATCTTCGTTGCTGAGGGCCAGGATGGCGAGCTGCCCGAGGAAGGTTGGGTGCTCGAGGAGATCCTCCAAGGTGACCTCGTACTCGTCCTGGTGCAGCATGTAAACAACCTTACCAAGGTCGAGCAAATCGCCGCCAAGTTCGAAGAAGGTATCGTGAAGCTGGAAGATATCGTCTTCGTTCGAGGCTGCAGCGTCCTTCTTGCTCGGGGAAAGTACCTGGCTCCAAGCGTGTGTAAGAGCAGGGGAGTGAACAAGAAGACTGTCAATCTTCGTGCCCTTCAGATGTTCTCCCAGGAAGTCACCGTCAGATGGGCGAGGTGGCTCTTCAATTTGCTGGGGAGGCAGCGAAGTCAAGGTGGTAGGAGAAGGCAGGGTAGAGTTGGAGCTCGTTGTCAGGCTGCTGATAGCTTCAATGGCCATCTCGAGGACGCGAGCCGCGAATTGAGAGTCGATCGGGCCCTTGTCGGAGTAGTGCAAAGACACATTGTATTGGCCCTCCTGAGGAAGAGGCGTGGAGACGAAGGTGAGATCAGACAAGTTGTCAACAACACCGGCACCGCCGATGCGGTAGGCTTCATCATGGAGTGTGATGTTGCCTTCGTAGTGAACGTTCTGGTGGAAGACGGAAGTGGTGAAGTACGACCATTTAGGCCAGTCGGTGCAGCGTTGGATGATCTCGCGGAAGCCCAGGTTCTCGTAGGGCATGTTGGCGACGGACTGGTCCTGGATGTAACGAAGGAGGTCGAGTCCGTTCCAGTTCTCGCCAAAAGCGACGCGAACGGGGATGATGTTGACGCAAGGTCCAACAGCAGTCTCGATGCCAGGTACAGAGGCGTTGCGGCCGTTGATGGTGAGGCCAAAAACGACGTCAGGCTGAGCAGAAATCTTGGCCAGAGTCATGGCCCAAGCGGCTTGAACGACAGTTGCGATGGTAATGCTGCCCTTGCTGCCCATGGAAATGCCGACGGTCTTGTTGACGTTCGTGGAAGAGCCGACGTGGCAGTAGGTGTTGGGTCCGTTGCGACGGATGATCTCAGGCATGGTTGATCCCTTCAGAAGCGAAGTGAAGTGTTCGTAATGGTCTTGGGTGACGCTGCTAGACATGAGACGCATGTGGCTGGCGAAAGTGGAGGTCTTTGGCAAAGTGCCGCCCTCGTAGCCTTGCTTGACAGCATCGAGGAGCTTCCAGAGGCACACACCGTCGTACTGGGCGTGAGACATGCGGATCAAGATGCGGTGAAGGTTGGTACCCGCCTTGCGAACGAC